>JAJJKW010000042.1:0-33190 GCA_023805745.1 Isotricha sp. YL-2021b | reverse complement strand
CCCAATCCCCAATCCCCAATCCCCAATCCCCAATCCCCAATCCCCATTTGATTTTTGAATTTCAATATTTTTCAATAATATATAAAAATAGATTAATAAAATAAAAAAATAAAAAATTATTCTTTTTGAATTAAAAATGAATAAAAAGAAATATATTATATTTAATTAATACAAAATGATAAAATTAATTATATAATAACAAATTTTTTAAAATAATCTTCAAATATGTATTTTGGTAATTCACCAAATATAAATCCAAGAAAAACAATAGCATCAAAATTAAAAGTGAATATTTTTGATAAATCTTCAAATACAACAAAAACATCAATTAGTACAAGAAATAATAGAAGACAATCTGCTTTTTCTCTTCAATCAAATCCTCTTTTAAACGAAAAGAAGAATAATACTGAAAAAAAAGTAAATCATACTGAAAAAAAAATTTCTGAAAAAAAATCACATAATGAAAATATGAAATTTATAGAATCATTTAAGAATGATAAAAAAGAGCCAAATGAAATAAATATAAATCGTTTAATAAATTCAAATAAAAATGTTAAAAATGAATTTTATAGAAACATAAATCCATTTTTAATAAAAACAATAATAACAGAATATGAAAAAGAAAAACAAATTCGTCCTTGTGATATAGTAAATATAAAAATACCAAATTATATAACATCACATTATGAAATTTCTAGAAAAGGAAATCATGCATCATTAATAATGGAAGATGTAAATCAAGATACAATATTTTTTTATAAAGATTTTCTTTTAATAAAAGATTTATATTATTTTGGAGTATGTGATGGACATGGTCCTTCAGGACATAAAGTATCTCAAATAGCACCAAGATTAATAAGTTCTTTTTTATTATATAATGAAATGGATAATAATATATCAAAAAGAAATAAAAGTATAGATCATTATTTATCATCATTATTTTCAGTAATAGAAGAGAATAAAAATGTGAAAGAAATGGATATAATAAAATATTTTTATAACAAATTCCAAATAAATGTATCAGATTTTTCAATAATAAAAAATAATTTTACAGATTTAAGTAATAATATAACAGAATCAATAATAAACAGTCAAAATGAATTAGTAAAATATAAGAAAAAATTTGATATAGAAAACAGTGGAAGTACAATATGTACAATAATAATAAAATCATCAACAATAACATGTATAAACGTGGGTGATAGTAGAGCAATAATAATATCAATGACAAAAGAAGGAAAATGGATATATTCTCAATTAACAAAAGATCATAAACCAACAGATGAAGAAGAACAAAAAAGAATAATAAAAAAAGGTGGTTTAATACATAAAATGAGAAATTATGAAAAAGATAATAAAGAAATTGGACCTTATAGAGTTTGGTTAAAAGATGATACTAAAGGACCTGGTTTAGCTATGAGCAGAAGTTTTGGTGATTTTATTGCTAAAGAAATTGGAGTTATTTGTATTCCTGATATTTTTAGATATGAATTAAATGATGATGATAAATTTATTATTGTTGCTAGTGATGGTGTCTGGGAATATATGAATAATGATGATGTTCTTAATATTGCTATTAATTGCAAAAATTCTGAAAATTTAGCTAATGAAATTGTTAAAGAAAGTAATAATAAATGGAAAGAACACTCTAATAGTAATGTTGATGATATTAGTGTTTGTGTTGTTGCTGTTAATGTTAAAAAAGGATAGATGATTTTTTTTTGATTATTTTTTTATTGTATTTTTTTTTTTGCTTTTTATTAATGTTTATTTTATTTTTTTTTTATTTTTTTAAGTTTTTTTATGTGAGGTTTTTTTTAAAAAATTATTTTACATTAAATTATTTTTGTTTTTATTTTTCATTAATTTATTATTTTAAAGTTTTTAAATAATATATTATTATTTACGATTTTTTATTGATAATTTTCATAAATTTCAGGAGTATTATAAAAATAAGTTTTTGTTATTAATTCATTATTACATTCACAAAAGAGAATATTTTTGCTTTCATTGAAATTATATGTAAAAATAAAATGGGAAACATTTAAATTATTTAATTTGGAAAAATAACAAAGTGGGCGAATTAAAAATTCTCTTATTGTTGATGCAATGTTAATTTTATAAAAAGCAAGTTGATTAAAACCATTTTTATTTTTATATAATATTGCTAATCTATCACCTGTATTATTTAATTGAATATCTATAATATTATTTATTTGATTTCTTAACAAAGAGAAAACATTATAATACATTTTAAATTTTAAATGAATATAACTTGAAATAGAATTATTATAAGATTGAAAAGAATCCATATTAAAATTATCATCACTCATATTATATAAAACATAAAGGATTAGTTCATTACTTCTTGATTCAATAAAAATAAAAATTAAATTATTGTTTGGAGAAAATAAAACTTTTGCAATTTGCCCTGGAAATTTTGAATAAGATTTAAATTGTAAATTTTGAATATTAAATAAAAATATATCATTTTTTGAGTAAATTAAAAATAAACTTGATGAATAATTAAAACAACAATTTATAAAATTTTTGAATAAAAAAGTTTTAGTGTAAATTTTTTCAAAAAATGGATTATAAATTTCATATGAATTTGAATAAAGTAATATTATGAATTTTCCATCATAAGAATATGAAATTTTAACTAAACCTTGAAAAATATTAAAAGAATTATTTATTCTAATATTTAAATTATTATCATTTTGGTAAATTGTACAATTGAATATTTTGTTTGTTGTAGCAACTAAAAATTGAAATGGAATTAAAGGATTCCATTCAATATCAATGATAAATTCATTTTGTTGAAGAGGCAAATTTATAAAAAATTTTTTTTTATTTTGAATATTTATTAAAAGAATTTTATTTGCTGAAGATGAAAAAGAGAGATAATTGCCTAAACAATTAACTGAAATTTTATTTAAATTTAAAGCTGCTAAATTATTAAAATGAAAATCATTTTTAGAAATTTGAAATAATAATTTAAATGAAGAAATTAAAGAATTAAAATAATCAGAAAAATAATTTGATAAAGAAAAAGATTCCTTTTTTTGCTTAAATTCTTCCATTGCATTCACTTTTGAAATTAATTCATAATCAAGTAAAGGAATAATATTTGGGTGATTATTTATTAAATTTTGTTGAATTTTATCATATTGACATTTACCATTTTCTTCTTTTACTAAAAGATTATTTGGATTTAAATCATATTCTTCTGATGATAAAGGTGAATTTATATCAAAAATTTTAATTAATTCTTCTCTTATTTCAGTACTTGTAAATAACATTTTAAATTTAATTAAATTTTATGAATTTAAAAATTATATTTTTATTTTTAATATATTATACCTTTGTTAAATATTCAAATTAATAATATGATTAATGATTATACTTTAACTTCGAATATTATATGTGTTGGTGATTCTTTTTTGAAATTCAAGCTGGTAAAAATCTTTCTAATAAATTTAAGAATTGTTTTATTAAAACAATTAAATTTAAAGAAAATCCTTCTATTGATGAGTTATTTAATGAAAAAAAATTGGTTAATGATATTTTATTTATATCTATTCTGCTGTAAAAATTTGGATGATCAATGTAAAAAGGTATTGAAGAATTAAAATATTTTTTTATGTAAATAAATTGTAAATAATAATAAGCGAGTTTATTTAAATATTTATTACTTTATTAGGTAATCTTAAAATTTTATTAGTAGAATTTAAACTTGTTTAATAAATAAAAATAATAAATTTTATAATTTATCAAATTTAAAGTTAATAAATAAAATATTTATTTTTTAAATCCCCATTATTCATATTTATTATTCATATTTAAAATAATATTTAAACTTTTATTTTAAACATAAAAAAAATATTTATAAGTTTAAGGATTTATTTATATATAAATTATATTATTTCTATTAATCATTTAAATCGAGGAATCTTATTATAATTGATAAATTATTTTTTTCAGAGATTTTTATCATTTTTTTTTAAACTTTCTTCAATTCTTAATGAATTAAGATTATCATTTGAAAAGTCATTTAAACAATATCTTTTAATAAAATCAATATTAATCGTTTTATCAAATTCTTTGAAAAAAGGAAATTTTTCCTTATTAATTTTTATTGAAACACATTTGAAATTTAATTTTAAATTAGCTTTTTCATGATTATTTTCATTAATAAGATTAATTATTTCAATATCATTAACTAGATTAAATCTTTCATTTTTTATTTTCATCATTTCAATGTTATTCAAATTATCTTTAAAATCATCTGAATCTATTTCAATTATTTCTTCAATACCATTATTATAATTATTTTCCTTTTCATTATTTTTTTCATTTTCATCTTCAATCATAATAATATCTTCATTATTATTATTAATAGAATCTTTTAAAATATTTATAATTTCATAATTATCATTAATTTCTAATATTTTTCCTTTATATTGTTGTAAAAGTTCATTCATTTTTTTATCAATATAAATTGGTCCAGTATTTTTTTTACAAATAGGACATTTAAATAAATGATTATTTAAATTTTGAGTAAGAAATGTTTCACAATCAAAACAAGATAAATGAACACAATTAATTCCTTTAATAGGAACTTTAATATATTCAATTTGGGATAAAGGTTCTATAAAATTAATTTCTTCAATAATATTTCCATTTCCTTTAAGATTAGTAAAATTTTCTTTAATTGGAATATTTTTTAAAATCATTTCCTTTGTTAATAATTGAACTAAATCAATAGAAAGAATATATTTATTATCTAAAGTTTTTTTATTCCAATTAAAAAAAAAGTTTAAATAATTTTTTCCAAAAATTAAAATATTGTCAAAAAAAAGATTTGAAGTTTTATATAAATAGTTATCAGGACTTTGTTTATTACATCTTATTATTATTTTCTTTTTTATTAATTTATTTATATTTTTAAAACTAAATTTTTGAACTCCATTAATTTTCAAAATTAAATCTCCAGGCCATTGGAATTTAAAACCATTTTCATCAAGAAATAAACAAGTAAAAATTAAAAGATTATTTTTTGAAAAATTTATTTTTGGAATAATTAAATCAAGAGGATATTGGAAAATTATATTTAGATTATCTTTAGAATGAAAATTTTGATTAGAAAAACTAATTATTTTTTGATATGATAAAATTTGTTGAAATTCTAAGTAAGGGTCACTTTTACTTATTTGACATTTAGGACAAATATAATTTGGTTTCATATTTATTAAAGATGCTATACATAATTTATGCTGATAAGTTTTACATAAAAAACATTGAATTATTTGATTCATATCAAAATCAGAAAAAAATCTTTCTTTTGAAGACATACAAGGACATGATAAACAAATTTTTGATTTGAACTCCATTTTATTAATTAATTTAAAATTATTATTGGACAATTAATAAAGTCTATTAAATATTTAAAAAATTAATTATTATTTAATTTTAACTCTTCCTATTGTATAATAAAAGATTATTTATGATAATTTAAAATAAAAAGATTTATGAGTGAATTTTATGAAAAAAAAAGTCTAAAAAATATTTATGGCAAAAAAAATAATTATTTGTTTTATATTATTTTAATTAACAACATTGAGAAATTGTGCTTAATAGATTTTACTTATCAACCTGTTTTTTTTGGTGAAAAAATTAACTTAGAAGATAAAAAAGAAATTAATTCAAATAATATGATAAAAATCGATACGAGTAGTTTATTTAATATAATTGTAGATGAGCAAAATAATATCCAAATTTTAAAATATTACTCAAATGAGGAAAAAAGCAAAAGAGAGCAAATTTTTAAATATTTGTATTGTAACAAAGATATCAATAAAGAATCAAATTCCAAAATTGAAAATAAAATTCCTATTTATGATTATTTACAAATAAACTCAAATTCATTGATTTTTAAGATAGAACAATTATTTAATGTAGAAAAAAGTAAAAACACTGAAAATGAAAGACAAAGAATTACAAATATTAATGATGGAGAAGAAAATAAATTAATATTTGAAATTTTCAAATATATTTTTATCCAAATGAAGAAGTCAAAATCTTGGCTCAAAAAAAGAAAAAAATTTTTATTTGTAACAAGAAATGATTAGATTTGAATTTTTTTTTAACTCTTTGGTTAAAAAAAAAAATAAATAATTTTAAAAATATTAAAAAATAATTAATAATTATTTTATTAATTTAAATGAAATATTTTTTAATAATTATTTATTAATAAATTATTATTAATTTTATACTAAAAATTAGAAACAAATAAATATTCATTTCTCTAAACAAAATTTATTATTTCCAGAAATGAAGATAATCTTTTTCTGATGTAACAATACTTTCATCACTAATTTTTCTCATATAACAATTTCCTTTAGTAGGTTTATTAAATTCTAATTTATTTTTAATTTTACCTTTTATTTTTTTATTTTTATTGTCATCATAAATAAAAAGACATTCTATTTCAAATAAATCAACATAATAGAGAGAGTTAACAAAATATCTTGCACTTATTATTATATTTTTATCATTTATTCTTTCCATTCCTATTATTTTATATTTATTATCAAAAGAAATTCTATCTAAAATAACTGAAAGTTTTATTGAAATAAAATTGATATAATTCATTCCTCCGAAACAAAGAATATCTTCGTTTAACATATAAAAAATTTCAGTACAATATTCAGAAACAGGTATTTTATAGTTCAAAATATTTTGTTTTGTTTCTTTTGAAAAAATTATAAAAACTTATCAATATATGAAATTTTATCATTATTAACTTCTAGAATATCTTGTATATTATTCCCTTAAAATATAGTAATTAATTTTCTGTTTATAAAAATTTTATCATCTTCTTTGATATATTCTAATTCATCAATTTCTATATTTTTCAAATTCATACTTATTAAATTATCTTTGATAAATTCAGATAAAATTGATTTCTGAAAATTTTGGATTAAATTTTCATCTTTTTTCATAAGATTTTCAAATTCAATAAAATATTTGTTTTTTTTTTTCTTTAATAGTAAAGGTTAAAAATGTATTATAAGGAACTAGAAAAATATCATTTTTTAATTTTATTATCCAATGAAAGTTATTGTAAAGAGAAATTGAAGTTATTATTTCAAAAGTTTCTAAATCATAAACTATAAAATATTGTGAAGTAACTGTCAATAATATTTTTTTATTTTCTAATTCAGTAATTAAAAGAAAATTTACCCATGAATTTGTTGAAATTGTTTTGTAAATTTGTTTTTTTTGATTTTTTTTAAATTGTTCCATTATTCTTTTAGATTTTTGTGAGCCTATTAAAATATATATTTATTTAATCAATCATAAAACAAATAAATGAAAACTTTATAATTAAATAAAAACCAAAAGCATGATTTTGAGTATGAAGATATTTATTCTTAAAAAACAAATTAAAAATTTTTAAATTAAAACTCTTCCTAGATGGATTTTTTATTGATATAGGATAAAAATAAAAGGATACATATTCTCTTGATACAAATTCTGAATTTAAAGTAATATATAATGAAAATTTTATTGATATTATTGCTTATTATTCTATATATAAAACAATTCAAATTATTAAATTAAAAGTAGTAATGTAAAAGGACTCTAAAAATTTGTTAAAATACTTTTTTGATTATCATTTTGTTTTTCTTTTAGAAATATATTATAATAATGAGCAAATTTTTAATGTTTTTGTATACTATATTATTTCCCAAAAATATTCAAATGAAGATGATAAATTAATATTTATTATAAAAGTTTTTATGAAGCTTAATTAATATTTTTTGTTACTATATTATTATCAAATCGTTTAAAAAAATAACTTATTTAAATTTTTTTGATATTTTCAAAAATAAAATTAGAAATAACAATAACCATAAATATATTTATAATACCTATTTCTAATTTAAAATAAAAATATTATTATAATAGTTCTATTTTCTGATGTATATTTCACAAAATTCAAATTAATTAATTATTTTTTGAATGTTTTGTAATTTCCATCAAAACATTTTTATAATTAACTATTATTATTTGTGTTTTCAGATGCATTTTTTAAATTCAATGTAAAAACAAACAATTATTTTATACTTCAAGGAATTAATGTGAAATTATTTTGAGGAAATTTCTATAAATATGCTTTATAATTTAAATTTTTTTAAAAAAAATTGAATAAATTATAAATCTTAAATTATTAAAAACATTAATAAAAAATTAATGAATAACAAAAAATGTTCTAATACATCATGTCAAAAATCATTAGAAAATAAAAATGAAATATATCAATGTCAAAAATGTGATAAATATTGTTGTTCAAATACATGTTTAAAAGCTCATAAATTATCCGAACATCCAATAAAATTTCCTAAAAGAAGTCAAACATCAAGATATGAAGAAGATAGTTCAGATACATCAAATAGTAAAAGAAGTTCATCTACATCATATCTTTTATCTAAAAGTCCATTTATTAAAAAAGGAGAAATTATGAAAAATTTTTTAGATGATTCTCAATATTTAATTCAAAATTTTAAATTTATGAGAAATCCTAAAAAAGAAAAAAAAATAATATGCCTTGGAATTGGAAAATATAGTGAAGTATTATTAGCAAATCATTTAAAAACTAATAAAAATTTTGTTATTAAACATATATTTAAAACTAAATTTAATTTACCTAATGAAATGAATGAAATGGTAAATAAAGAAATAAAAATACAAAGAAGTTTAATTCATCCAAATATAATTAGATTATATTCATATTATGAAGACAATGATAATTATTTAATAGTATTAGAAAAAGCTAAAAATAATTTGGCTTTAATATTAAAAAAAATAGGTAAATTTAAAGAAGATGAAGCATTTAATATTTTTATTCAAATTATATCAGCATTATATTTCCTTCATACAAATAATTATATTCATAGAAATATTATGCCAGAAAATATATTAATTAATGATGAAAATGAAATAAAATTATGTGATTTTAGTTATTGTACTGAAATAGATAAACCAATATCAACAATTATAAAATATAATAAATTAGAATATACTCCTCCAGAAATTATAAGAGAACAACCTTATGATCAATCAATTGATATTTGGACAATGGGAGTTTTATTATATGAATTATTACATGGATATTCTCCTTTTGGAAATTCTGATAATCATAGTGATGAAGTTATTCGAAATATAATTGTTGATAAATTTATTATTGATGATAAATTAAATTTATCTAATGAATGTATTGATTTAATTAATAAATTATTAGAATTTGATGGAGAAAAAAGAATTAAAATACAACAAATTTTAACTCATCCTTGGGTTTTGAAATATGCAAAAAAATATGAAAATAATTCTAATGTTGATTTAATGGATAAAATTACTAATTCTAATTCTTTATTTAAAAAAAGTGAAATCTTTTCTAAAATTGAAAATGATAATAAAGTTTTATTTGAAGTAAAACCTGAAGATAATGTTTTTAATGATTATTTAAATACTAATAATTCAGAAGATGAGAATATATTTGAAAAAGCTATTAAAAAATCTCATAAGAAAAAAAAAAGAAATTATAGAAATGATAATAATTCTATAAAGAATAAAGATATAAACGAAAAAAATAAAAATGAAGATTTAGCTAAAAGTACAAATAATTTTGAAGTACTAAAAAATAATGATATAAATATGAAATCAGGAAGAATTGGTCAAGGTAAATATTATAAAAAAGATAAGGATAAATTATCCAATGATAATAATAATATAAATATTAATAATATAAATATATATAATTCTCTTCAAATTGATAGAGCTAGAACTCAAAATAATCCAAATTTATATTTACAAAGTGGTAATTTTTATTTAGGTTTTGATACTCCAAATCCTGAAAATGATTTTATTCATAATAAAAAAAATGATAAAAATAATATGAAAGATACTATTACAATTTTGGAAAATGCTCAACATAAAAATGAAGTTCAAAAAAAAAATAATAAAAAAGTTGTATTAAGAGATCCTCCAAGTTTTTGGGAAAAATTATTTGATCAATTTAAATGTGGTGATTAAAAATAATTAAAATTAAGAATTAAAATGAAAAAATCATTTATTGTCAATTATAAATAAATATGTAAAGAAAATAAATAAATTTTTAATACAGTTAATATTAAAATATATAAATTTAAAATATAAAACAAATGGAATAATATTTTGCCTATTAATTTAAATAAATAAAAAATACCTAAAATTATTTACAATAAAAATTTTACATTTCAATATTCAAATACATGAATATTATTATCAAGAGTACATCCTACAATTCTTTTTTTTCCATTTTTATCATCAATTTGAGCCATAGAAATAATCCAATTAATTTTAAAATTATTTCTTTCTCCAATTTGAACATAAGTATCTAAATCCCATTGTTTTAAAATAACATCATCACCACTTGTTAAAATAGTATTATCATTCATAACAATAATACTATTAGTATAACCAACATGAACTTTAATTCTACATTCAATTTGATAATGTTTAACATTAACAATAATAATAATTCCATCAGAATTTCCACTAATTATAATTCTATTATTTTTAATTTTAAGTAAACCATTATGATCTTGAAAATTACCAATTTTTTTTAATATCATAAAATTATCATAATCATAATTATCATTTAAATTTATATTCCAAAATCTAATAGTATCATCAGTACCAACAGAAATTAATTTATTATTTTCATATTCTAAAAAAGAAGTAATATAACCTTCATGTCCTTTTAGAGTTTTTAAACAATTTGTATTTTCTAAATTCCAAATTTTAAAAGTTTTATCAGCTGAACAAGAACAAATTTCTTTTTGATTATTTAATAAAATTGCTTTATAAACAGTAAAATTATGTCCAATAAAAGTTTTTTCAAATTTTTTAGTTTCTAAATTCCATAATCTAATAGTATTATCAGCAGAAGCACTTAATAATTTAGTATTTGGAAGTTGAAATAAATTAAATATTCCACCATAATGACCTTTTAAAGTAATATCTAAATCAAAATTTTCTTTATTAAATATTTTTATTGTTTCATCACTTGAAGAAGATGCTATTCTTCCATCTTGTAATTTTAATATACAATGAATATAATTTATATGTGGATCAAATGTATATACTAAATTCATTGTTTGAATTGTTGCATTTGAATGAAATTTTTCAGGAAATGAATTTATATCTATTATATTTGGTTTTGATATTTGAATTATTATATCTTTTTTTGGCTTTTTTATTTCTATTTTTTTTTTCTCTTCTTCTTCTATTTTTTTATTTTCTTCTTCTTCTTTTTTCTTTTTTTCTTTTTCTTCTTCTATTTTTTTTTCTTCTTTTTCTAATTTTTGCTTTTTTTCTTTTTCTTCTTCTAATTTTTTCTCGTCTTCTTCTATTTTTTGCTTTTTTTCTTTTTCTTTTTTTTGAATATTTGATTCTTTTTTTGAATTTAATTTTGCCAATGGTTGAGATTTTTTTCTTTCTATTATTTTTAAAGGTTTTTTTTGAGGCATTTTTGATATTATTGATTTCTTTTTCTGAGGTTGCTTTTTTTCTTCTTTATTTGATATTTTATTATTATTTTTTATATTATTATTATTATTTACTTTTTCATTTTCTTTTGTTTTTTCTTTTTTTTCTTCTTCTTTTTTTTCTTCTTTTTTTTCGAATTTAAATTCAATAAATATATTTTCAAAATAATAAAATGCAAAATGTTTAATAGTATATTTCTTTTTTTCCATAAAAAATATTTAATGAAAAAAATAATTTAAATTAAAAAAAAATCAATTTGAATAGGGAAGTGTGAAATTATTTATTTATAAAGAAAAAAAATTAATCATACTCCTGATTATAATATTCAATTAATTTTCAATATAAGTAATAATTATATTATAAAAAAGTAAACCAAAAATAAACAACAAAAAAAAAATTATTAAATATATATTTCAAACAAGAGAATACTAACAACTAAAAAAATAATAAATTATTTTTACAATATTCAAAATATAATAAAAAAATAACTTAAAAAAAAAATAAAAAAAATTTTAAATGGAAGAAAAATCAACCTATTCATCAATACAAATAAAATTAATAATAATAGGGGATATATCAGTAGGAAAGAAAGCATTTATATCAAGAGTGAATAAATTATCATGTTCAAAATCTTATTCAAAAGATTTAAAAGGAATATTATCATCAAAAATATTAGAATATAATTTAAATACAACAACAATATTTATTCAAGCATATATAGCAAAAGGTGCAACTCCAATAGATATTATAGAAGATTCTTCTTCAAGTGATGATGAAGAAATAAAACATGAATATCATATTAAATTCAAAGAAACTAAAACTTCAATAATTGATATGTTAAAAGCAATAGAAAAAAATGCAGAAAATGATCCTAATGCTTTTCAAGAAACTATTTTTATTTTTATGTATGATATGAGTGATTTTTCTACTTTTGAAAGATTATTATTATATTATGATAGTATTAGTAGAAAATTTGGATTAAAAGGAAATTCAAAATGCTTTCTTATTGGAAATAAAATTGATAGAAGAGTTGTTTTTAAAGATGAAGAATATGATAAAATAAAATCATTTTTAAAAGTAGATAATATTAAAAAATACGATATATCAACTAAAGTTAATTTTGCTTTTAAAAAATTTTTTTATGATTTAATAATAAATTCAATAAGTCCAGAAGTAAATTACAATCAAAATAAATTTAAATCAATATTAAATAATTCAACAAATTTAAGTAAAAGTGAAAGAAAAGGATTAGAATATGGAAATAATGATAATCCAGAGCCAGGAAAATATAATGTAAATGTATATGATTTTGATTCAATGGAACAAAGAAATGAAATATTAAATGATAAAAAGAATAAATTTTCAAAAAAAATATTTGTAAATAAAAAAAGTCCAGTTTATGGTCCTTTTGGAATTGTTCATGAAGAAGAAGAATATAGAAAAAGAGAATTTGCTAAATTAGAAGAAAAAAGAATTGAACGGTTAAATAGAATTCAATCTTCTATTTTAAAATCTGCTGGAAATGATATTATGAATAATTCTTCTTTAAAAAGAGGAGTTTCTTTTTCTGGAACATCTTGTTCTGCATTAAATAATATTCATCTTGTTGAAAGAAGTAATAAAATTAAACAAAGAGATTTACAATATTTTAATTCTTTTGATGATAATAAAATTAGTAATTTACATCGTCCTTTTTCTTTTAGACCAAAATCAAAAAATTATTTTGATGAAATTGATAATAGAAGATATCAATATCAACAAAATTTAAATAATAATTTAAAAGAAAAAGAAACTAAATATGATGAACAAAGAAAAAAAAATATAGAAGAAATAAATAATAATTTATTAGAACTTTCATTGAAAATATTAAGTAAATATGAAAATTATAATCCAGAATTAGAAAAAAAAAGAGCAAAAGAAAGATATTTAGAAGTAGTATATGGAAATAATATAATAAATTTAAAAAATGCAAATAATAAAATAGAAGAAATAAATTTCTTAAAAAGAAGTGAAGAAATAAAGCCAAAATATCAAATAGATATAAGAGGAAATATGTTAAATCCAAAAAAAGGAATATCAATAACAGGAAAACCAAAATCATTAATAATAAAATCAAATGATGCTAAATTATATTATCTTAAAGATGACTTTGAAAAAATAATAGATAAATCAAGAGATTATTCAGGAATATATTCTCCAAGATATAGAAATTCAGCATTAAGAAAAAAAACAGATCAACCTAAAAAATTTGATAATAGTAAATTTATACAATATGAAAAAAATAGATTATCATCAGCAAAAAGGAAAAATTTAGAAGAATATTTTAATGAATTAAGAAAAAGAAAAAAAAAACAAGATGAAAATTATAAATTAATAAAAAATGAAGAAGATGAATATCATAAATTATTATTAGAAGATTATTATAGAAAAAATCAAATAGAAGATAGTCAATATCCTCCTCCAATAAATTATTCTCAAGTAGAAGATAAAAGTCCTTCTTTTACTATTCAAGGAAGACATGAGAAAAAAAAGAAAAAAATAGGAAATTCATATTTTAGTATTTTAAATAATATTGAAGAAGAAGATTCTTATTTACCTTATCCTGATTTTAGTAAAGTTAGACCAAATTTAAATGGATTTACTTTTGGAAAAGAAAAAAGATTTAAAGATATTATTCAAGAAAATGAAATTGAAAGTGAAAGTGAAGAAAAATTATTTGGAAGTGAAGATAAAAAAAACTTTTCTAAAATTCAACCTTATGATTCTAAAAGTAAAAGAGGAGATTTATTTAATTCAAGTAATTTAAATAATCCAGGACCTGGACATTATAATTTAAGAGGTTTTGCTGAAGAAATTGTGGAAAATGCATATAAAAGATATACTGGAAAAAATGAAAATGAAGATAAAAAAGATAATAAAAATGAAAATAATATAAATGAAGAAAAAAATAAAATTAATGAAACTCAAGAAATTATTATTGATGAAAATGTTAATTATAGAGTTGAAAAAGTTGAAAATAATATTAATGAAAATATTAAAATTGATAATACAAATATAAATGATGAAAATGCTAATTATAGAGTTGAAAAAGTTGAAAGTGATATTAATGAAAATAATAAAATTGATAATACAAATGTAAATGATGAAAATTCTAATTATTATGGTGTTGGAAAAGTTGAAGATAATATTATTGATAATAATAATAATTTAAATAAAATTAATAAAAATGCTAATTTGGATATTATTGATGTTCTTAATCAAAATAATAATAATATAATTGGAAATAACCAAGTCAATAATAATGATTTTCTTGATTTTGAAAGTAAACCTAATGAAAATATTATTCTTGAAGAACAAAAAAAAAATGAAGAAAATAAACAAAATGAACAAATTGTAAATTATATAAATGAAGAGTCAAATCCAAATCTTGAAAAAGAAAAAATAAATATTGAAAATCAAGTTAATGAAGAGAATATAATTTCAGGAGAAATTCAAACATCAGAAAATGATAATAAAGATATTGTTCAAAAACCAAAAACACAACATACAACTGTTCCAACTCAAGAAGTAGAATTTATAGATAAATTAGAAGAAGATAAAGTTAAAGAAAATGAACCTCAAATTATTGAAGAAAATAAAAAAAATGAAGAACAAATAATAGTTGATGAAAAAAATGAAAACAATATTGAAGAAAATATTATTGAATATAATGAAAAATCTGAACAAGAGGGAAAAAATGAAATATTAAAAGAAAATAAAAATAATAATGAGAATAAAGAAGAAGAAGTTATTGCTTATAATGGAAAAACTGAACAAGAAGATAAATTAGAAGAAAAAAATGAAAATAAAAATAATAATGAGAATAAAGAAGAAGAAGTTATTGCTTATAATGAAAAAACTGAACAAGAAGATAAATTAGAAGAAAAAAATGAAAATAAAAATAATAATGAGAATAAAGAAGAAGAAGTAATTGGTTACACAGATAATTTAGAAGAAGAAGAAAAAATAGGAAAAACAAATGAAAATAAAAATAATAATGAGAATAAAGAAGAAGAAATTGTTGCTTATAATGAAAATACTGAACAAGAAGGTAAATTAGAAGAAAAAAATGAAAATCAAAATAATAATGAGAATAAAGAAGAAGAAGTTATTGGTTATACAGATAATTTAGAAGAAGATGATAATATTAAAAATAATAATGATAACAATAACAATAAAAATGAAGAAGAAGTAATAGGTTATACTGAAGATATAGACATTGATGTTTAAAATAAATATAAATAAAAAATTTATAATTAGTATTAATAAATATATTACTTTATTTTTATTAAAAATCATTTAAATAGTGAAAAAAATATAAAAAAAAACTTTAAGAACATAAATCATTAAAACTAAAAACATTAACACCTTTTTCAATATCATGTAAAGTACTAATAATGGAAGATATAGGTAGAATAATAGCAGAAATTCCAATAACACCAAAAAGTGCAAAAACTAAATAACTTTGTCTTCCACTTTTTTTAAAAAAACTTTGAATAATAATAGTACCAACAATACTTCCTAAAGAAGAAAAAATAACACTAATAAAGGCATATTCATAATTTAACATTTTAAATAAAATAAATTGTAAAGTAGTAGAAGAACTTGTAATTAAAACTAAAAAATTTGTAGTTACTGTACAAACAACAGGATAAATTCCTAAAGATAATAAAATAGGACCTAAAACAACTCCTCCTCCAATTCCAATAATTCCAGCAATAAATCCACTAATAAAACCTGTTATTGATATTTTTAAACTTTTATTAAAATTCCAATTTATATCTTTTTCATCATATGGATATGCTATTGATATTCTATAATTATATTCATGTTGAACATGAATTAATGATATATAATCTATTATTAAAGATATTATAAAATATAATAGAAATAATAACCAATATGAAAGTGAACATTTTGGAGTTATTTTTGATTCACGTAATATACTTAAAAAAGCCATTATTATAAATGGAATTATAATATATTTTAATTTATCCCAACGAAGAAATTTTTTGTCTTTTTCTAATTCTTTATTTATTTCTTCTTGAATTGGGTCATTTAATGCATTTGAAATATTATTATTATTATTATTATTATTATTATTATTATTATTATTATTATTATTATTATTATTATTATCATTTTCATTTTCATTTTCATTTTCATTTTCATTTTCATTATTATTACTATTCATGTTATTATTACTCGAATTTAAATGACTATTATTTTGAGAGATTAAAAAACTATGACTTGAAGCTGGAGCACTTTTTTTATTTGGATTTAAATTTTCATCCTCATATTCTTTCATTCCCATTTTATAAGTTTTATAACTATTATAAAATAATAATAAAGTAAGTAGAAATATTATTATTACATTAGGTAAAATTCTATTTAAATTTACACCTAAAACAGTTCCCATTAATAAATTAGGGCAAATTAATATAATCATATTAAAATCTAAAGCTTTAGTATTTCTTATAGGATGAGTTAATTTTAAATTAAGAAAAAAAGAAGATAAAGAACCAAAAAAAATTACAATTTTTGAAAGGGGAATTGCTTCATGAGTATAAAAATTCATTATTAATAATAAAACAGGAATAAATAAAGTTCCTCCTCCAATTCCTCCTGCATTTGAAAATGCACTTGCTAAAAATATACTTATTAAACCTATTATTTCTTTTGGCTTAAATGGAAATAATGATATATGTTTACATATATTTTTTATACATATATTATCTGTTTTACAATCTGAGTTATTTTTACAAAAATCAGACTAAATTTTTTTTAATTTTTTTTAAATAGTTTTTTATATTTTACTGTGCTTTTTATTTGTTCTACTAAAATTATTAGAATGAAAGTTAATTTTAATATTTTGTGTTTTTTCATTTTTTTAATAATATAAAAATAAAAAATTTATTTTCTATTTTCATATATTGAAAAATAAAAAAACAAAATATAAAAATTTAACTTTTATAATTTGTTTAATCTAAAAATGTCACTTATTAATAATCGTGCAGAACAAAAAGAAATAAATAAAATTATTAAAGATAACATCATTAAACAACAAAAAACTTTTCAATCTCAATCTACTTCAGAAAATAATAGTTTAGAAGAAGAAAATATAAATGAATATATAATAAATCAAAGTGAATCATTATTAATTAAAGCAAAAGAAGAAGAAAATAAAAATGATTATTCAAAAAAATGGGAAATTTCAGATTCTTGTGATTTAGAAAATTTTCAATTAAAAATAGAAAATCGAGTAGAAGATATTTTAATTGATATTTTTGATAATTCTTTTAAAAATTATAATAAGAAATATACAATTACAAATAAATCAAATCGTTTTTCTAAAGATATAAAATATTATTGTGAAGAACTTCATTTTCATTTTGCAATTTTTATTCTTAATGTTTTATCAAAAAAATTAATTCCTTTAATTGATTATATTGCAGAAAATTATATTGATTCTTCAAATTTTAAAATTAAAACAATATTTAAAATAAGAAATTGTTTAAATCAAACTGGAAATGATATTCAAAAAGTTTTTAAAAGTGCTTTTAATAGAGCATATTATTTTGATATGGGAAGTGTTTTAATAGAAGTTTTTTTAAGAAATATTTTAACTCAAAATGAAATAAGTAATTTTATCAAAGATGAAGATTTTGAAAAATTAGAAAAAGTAAATTTAATTGGAGAAAAAGATAGATTTGAAACTTATTTAAATCAATTTAAAAATGATATTTTTTTTTATGATGATGAATATAATATTGAATATAATAATGAAGAAGAAAAAGAAGAAGAAGAAGAAGAAGAAAAAATAGAAGAATTTAAAAAAGAAGAGGAAAAAATAAATGAAGATAATTATTTTAATATTAGTGGAAAAGATCTTGATGAATTAGTTGAATATATTAATTCTGATATTCCATTAAAAAAAACAAAGAGAAAAAAGAAAAAAAACAAAAAAAATAAAAATGTAATGAACAATAATGATATTTTAAATAAAGAAACAAATATAATTAAAGATGATATTGTTGAAAATTTCAAATATTCTATTACCCAATATACATCAAATAAAGCAAATTATAAAAAAATCAAACCAAATATAAGTAAAAATTGGATATGTAAAATATCAGAATTAAATATTTAAAAAAATTTAACTATATATTTTACAGTTAGAAATATAAATAATAAGAAAAATAAAATAAAAAACCAATAATATTTAAAAAAAAGTAAATAAAAAAAAAGCAAAATCTAAAAAAAAAGTTATAATTAAACAATTCCATTTTATTAAAAATATCCAAAAAAAAAAGTAAAAAACCTTTCTTTAATCTTTAAGATAATTTTTAACTTGTTCAGGAGTAAGTAACTCAAACCCGCTATTTTTAAGAATAGCAATTTCAATATTATTTTCAGTAACTTCACCATCATAACCTTCTCTAAGTGTACTAATCATAATAGAAAGTCCATCATCAATACTAAGTCCATCTTTATATCTTCTTTCAAGATTTTGAGTAGCTCTACTTCTATTTTTTCCAATGGCACCAGCTTTTAATTCATAATAAGCACCAGAAGGGTCAATTTGATATAAATGATGTCCTTCTCTATCATAACCAGCCATTAATAAACAAACACCAAAAGGTCTTACTCCACCACTTTGAGTATATTCCTGCATAACATTTGCTACTTCTCTACTTAATGAATGAACTGGCATTAAATCATCCATAAATTTTAATTTATATTCTTGAAATTCTTTCCTTGCTTTCTTTAATAATACTCTACAATCTGGAGATAATCCTGAATAGGCTACTCCTATATATTTACTTAAATTATTTATTTTTGAAAAAGATGTACTATCCACTAATATTGAATTTAAATTCTTCTCACATGCTAATATCACTCCGTCTTTTGTCTTTAATCCTAAAGTTGTTTCACCGTTGTTTGCTGCGGTTATTGCATAGTTTACTTGATCTAAGGAACCGTCGTTTGAAAATGTTGTTAATGAAAAATTGTTTGACATTTTTTTTTTTACTTTGCTTTTTTTTATATATTTTTTATTATTTTTTTTTAGGTTTTAAAAGGTTCTCTTATTTTTTTTATTTTTAAAATTAAGTTTAAAATTGGTTTTTTTTAATTTATTTATTTATTTTTTTTTAATTTTTTTTTATTTTATAATAAATAATTATTGCTTTTAATTAAAATAATTTTAATTATAATAATATGAATAATATGAGTATGAATTTTAGTATTAGATCAGGGCAACAAAGATCAACAAAAAAGAAAGAAGAAAAAATAGTTAAATTTTATATTAATGATAGAAATAGTGAAATATATGAAATAACATTAAATAATGAAACACCTTTTTATACACTAGAAAACAATTTTTT
This sequence comes from Isotricha sp. YL-2021b, assembly GCA_023805745.1. Taxonomy (NCBI): domain Eukaryota; phylum Ciliophora; class Litostomatea; order Vestibuliferida; family Isotrichidae; genus Isotricha; species Isotricha sp. YL-2021b. Next base: position 13,169 of record JAJJKW010000042.1, on the reverse strand, counting down.
AAAAGAAAAGAAACCAGATTTAAAAGAAGAAGAGAGACAAAAATATTGTTTATATGATGAAAAAACGAAATATATAATATCAAATTTTGAATTATTAGAATCAAAATTTGCATATAAAACAACATTTATATTAATAAATTGTGAGCCATTAATACAATCAATAATAGAAGAATTTGATAATTTTTTAAATACAGATGAGCCAAGTATTCAACAAATAAATAAATTAAAAGTAACATGTAAATTAATAGGAGCAAATGCAAAAGCAGCTCAATTTGCAAATATATTTATAATAAATGAAGGTTTAGAAAAATTAGTAAATATAACTCAAAATGCAAAAGCAAATTCTTTAGCTTATGCAACAGAAGGTATTTCAGGTTTAATAATATATCAAAATGCTTGTCAATATATAAGTGAAAATCAAAATTTAATTGATTCATTTTATAAAATATTAATTGAAAATACAAGTAAATTAAATATTGTTAGTCAAATGCTTAAAGTTTTTATAACTTTACAAAATTATTTATTTGAAAAATTTACTCCTTGTTTTTTAAATGCAGCTTCATATTATTCAAAAGAAACTGGAACAAGATTATTAGAAGGATATTGTAAATTATTATCAGATAATTATTATGATATTAGAAATGATGCTTTAACTATAATAGTAAATATGCTTGGGGATACTCAAGAAAGAGCGAGTAAAAAAGATTTAAATAATTTAATTTTAACATTAAAAGAAACTAACATAACAGAAAGTTTAGAAATAAATACTTCAAATTCTGAAAGAAAAGATTTTTTAGATAAACATCAAGATTATAAAAAATTATTAGATAAATATCAAAAAATAACAGATGAAATAGTTGAAGGAACTTCATTTCAAATTGAAGAATTTAAAAAGAAAATTAAAATATATGAAGAAGCAATGGCTTCTCTTGAAAAAAAATCAGAATATGTATTTCAAAATCAAAAATTTTATGATGAAATTGTAGCTGATTTTATAATGTTTAAAAAATTAAGTGAAGTTTGTACTAATGAAGCAGGTTATTATGATCCTTATCATCCAAAAGAAAGATATAATCCAAAAATAGAAAAAAAAATTGAAGTTGATAATGAAGGAAGAGTTAATATGAAAAAATTAATTAATAAAGAAAATATGAAAGATGATTTTAGTATTCTTCAAAAATATTGTTCTTCTTTAAAAGATAATAATAAAAAATTAGAAAATGAAATTAAAGGATATAAAAAAACAATTCAAGAATATATTGAAAGAGACCAAATGAGAAGTCAAGTTGAAGACTTTGAATTAGAAGATTTAAAAAATTTACTTATGGAAAAAAAAAGAAATATTGATTTACTTAATCAAAAATTAGAAGAAGAAGAAGTTAAAAATAAATTAAATATGGAGGAAAAAGATAAAAAAGAAGAAGAATTAAAACAACAAATTAATTTAATGAAAATTAGATTTGCTTCTATAGATATCTCAAATGAAAATTTCCAATTTTTAGGAATTGAAAAAAAAAAAACAGAAACAACAATAAATAAAAATGATAATTCAGAAGAAAAATCAATAATTATACCTGTTCCAGGTATTACAATAGTTGATGTTCCAGGGAGAACAATAGTACCTGTTCCGGAAAGTACAAAAAAACTTGATCAAGGAAGTAAAATATCACCTGTTCCTGGAAGTACAATTCCTACTGTTCCTAGAAGTAGTATTCCTCCTGTTCCAGGAAGTAGTATTCCTCCTGTTCCAGGAAGTACAATTCCTCCTGTTCCTGGAAGTACAATTCCTCCTGTTCCTGGAAGTAGTATTCCTCCTGTTCCAGGAAGTAGTATTCCTCCTGTCCCTGGAAGTAGTATTCCTCCTGTTCCAGGAAGTACAATTCCTCCTGTTCCTGGAAATAGTATTCCATCAGTAGCTGGCTCTATACCATCTGTGCCAGGCGTACCTAAAGTTCTTGGAATTCCCTCAGTTCCTGTTATCCCTTCAGTTCCTGGAGTTCCAGGTATTCCTAAAGTACCAGGAGTACCAGGTGTTCCTGCTATACCAGGAGTACCAGGAGTACCAGGAGTTCCAGGAGTTCCAGGAGTTCCAGGTATATCAGGTGTTCCGGGACTTCCAGGTTTCCCTTTAATACCAAGAAGAGTTTTACCAACAAAACCAAAATTAAATCCAAAACAAAGATGTAAGCCTTTAAATTGGAATAGAAAAATAATTGATTCAGAAAATGCAGAAATGAGTTCTTCAATATGGAAAACAATGAAAGAACAAGAAATAAAAATGGATGAAGTTTGGGATATATTTGCAATTAAAAAAGTAGCACCAAAAGTTGCATCATTAAATGCAACAGTGGCAATAACATCAAAAACTGAAAAAATAACATTTTTAAATCCAAAAAGAGCCCAAAGTGTTGGAATAACAATTGCAAAATTACCAACAATTTCAACAGTTTCAATTGCTCTTGAAACAATGGATAATAAATTATTATCTGAATCAAATGTCGAAGCTTTAAATAGAGAATATATAAAAGATGATGAAATAGAAGAATATAAACATCATAAACAAGAAAATGAAAATGCAGTTTTTGAAAAAGGAGAAGAATATTTAATTAGTTTATATAAAATAACAAATTCTAAAGAAAAATTAGAAATATGGGAATTTATAAATGAATATAATGAACAACATCCAAAAATGGAAAAAATGATAAAAATAGTAAATGACGCAATAGATACATTAAAAAATAATGATACAATAAATTTAATATTTTCATATATATTATCAGTAGGAAATATTATAAATGGGGGAACAGAAAAAGGACAAGCTGATGGATTTGATTTAAATACTTTAACAAAAGTAGTTGATACAAAAGGAAAAAATGGTCAAACTTTACTTCAATATATTTGTAAATTAATTTCTAATTCTCATCCTGATTTTAGAAATATTTCAGAACAATTTGAAATATTAAAAAATGCTTTAGATTATTCTTTTATTGAAACTCCTAAAAATTGTCAAAGAGTTGTTGGAAATTCAAGAGAACTTGAAAATAATATTCAAGCTCTTAAAAATAATGATAAATTTAAAGAAAATGCAAATTCTTTTTTAAAAAAATTCAAAGATGAAAAAAGTAAAATTAAAAATGATATCAGTAATACAGAAAATAAATATAAAGATTTAATGACATATTATTTAGTTGATTCAAAAGAAGTAATATATAAAAATCCTGATGAATTATTTAAATTATTTAATAAATTTTTTAGAGATGTTGATGCAGCAATACCAAAAATAGTAGAAAAAAAAACTTTTGTACCAAAACATAATATTGGAGACAGAGTAGAAAATCAAAGAGATTTAATATCAAATATGTTAAAAATGAATGCTTTAAAAACGGGTAAAAATTAAAATAAAAAAACTTAAAAAAAAATAAAGAAAAAATACAAAATTGAATTATAATAATGAAAAAAAAAGTAAAAAAAATAAAATAACATTATATATAATATATTTAAAAAAAAATATAAAAAACTTTCAAAAAATAAAAAAAAATTTAAAAAAATGGAAATAACTTATGAAACAGTTCCTCAAAGAGAATATTTAATAAATGGATTTCCAGCAAGAACTTATGGTGAATGGCCAGGAATAAAATCAAATCATTGGAAAGGTTCAGTAAGAATAATTCGTCCAGCAACAGTAACTTCAAGAATATTTGATGATGGAATTTATAGAAATCAATTTGGTAAAAAACAATTTCAAAGAGGATATTCTAATGAAAGTATATTTAAACCAGGAAGAAAACCTTTTCCAGAAAAAAAAAATAAAATGAATATCGAAGAAAAAAAAACAGGAATTAAAAAAGTTGATATTCAATTTTCTGATATTAAATATGATTATCAAAGAAGACATTTTGACCCTAAATTTGGATATGAAATTTTACCTCAACCATATTATATTAAAACTTATAAACCAAATGGAAATTATTGTTCTGAAAAAGAAACTACTTTAGAAAAAGAAATTGGAGGAAAAATGAGAATATTTAGTTTAATTCAACAAAGAAATGGTTTTGATTTAAGAATTCCAGGAGATAAATTTTATAAATTATCAGAACAATTTCCTAGATTTTTTCATGATGGTGGTTTAATTCCTGGAAGTACTAATAGAATAAATTATAATAAAACTCAAAGTAAAAAAGGTTATAATTTTTATGAAACTATTAATTTAAATATTCCTACTTTAGATCCTAAAAAAATTTGGAAAAATAAATTAAGAAATGAAGAAAGTGAATTTGATAATAATTATGTTGGAAAAACTATTACTGATTGGGAAAAAACTATATTAACTGATTATTTTCCTGATATTAATAAAAAAGATAAAAATAAAGAAAAAGATGTTAAAATTAATGAGAAAAATGCTAAAGGAGGAAATGCTAAAACTAAAGGGAAAAAAAAGTAAAAATTGTTTAATTTTTATATTATATAAAAAGTATAATTATGTAATTTCTGTGTTTTGATTTTTTTTTTATTTCATTATTGATTTGTTTTATTTTTTATTTAAATATTATTTATTCTTTTTTTATTCTTGTTTTTTTTTCTTGTGTTTCTGATTCTGATGTTTCCTTTTTTTCTTCTTTTGATTTTTTTAATTCTTTTTCTTTCTTTTCTTTCTTTTTGTTTATATGTTGATAAGTTAATAAAATAATAAAACTCAAAAAACTTATAAATTGAATTATTATTAATATAATCAAGATTTTCCTAAGTTTTGGATCTATTGATTCAGGAATGTAATTAAAAGGAAACATTTTAAATAATAAAATAATAAATATAAAAAATTTTTTTTAAAATAATTATGAAATAAAAACAATATTTCAGATTAATATTTAAAATCTTCAAAAATAAATAAAATAAAAAAATGAGTTCACATTCATCATCAGCATTATCAACTCCAGAAATTCAAAATTATATAATATGCTATATTTGCGAAGAAAAAATTCAAATAGAAAAATTTGCATTTCATTATGAAAATTGTAAATCAGAATACAATGGATCAGAAAAATCACTAAATTTTCCTTTAAAAGAACCTTCAAATATGAATGAAATTATTGAAGTAATCTCAAATATACATTTATATCATTCAAATGCAATATCCGAAATAAATTCACAATTTATAAATTTAATAAAAATTATGAAAAAAAAAGAAAGAGAAGAATATAATAAATCAATAACTCCAAATGGAAGCGTCCAAAATCAAAAAGATGTTCGTTATAGAAAATATTCTATGGAAGAATGTAAAGCTGAAGAAACTAATGTTTATAAAAAAATATTTTTAACAAAAAGAGTAAGATTAGCTTCTTTGGAATTAAAAAAAATCACAGAAGAAGAACTTGATAATACACGAAAATTTTCAATATATTAAAATATGTTTTTATTGGTTTATTATGGTTTTTAAATATTAAAACGGAAAAAATTATATAGTTAAATTATTGAAACTTTAGAAGTATCTATAAATGAGAAGATTATTGGATTAAAAAAAAAATTAAATTATAAATAAATAATTATATAGAATAAATGTTGTTAATATATATAAATAATAATATATATTTCTTCAATAATTAAATTAATTTTAATTGTAAATTCATTTTCATTATTTTATTTTTTAAGAAAATTATTTAATAGTTTTAAATTTTTCTTAAAGTATTTTTCATTTCATCTATTGAATATTTTCCTGAAATATCAAAAAAATGATAATCAACATTTTTATTTGAAGATAAAGTTTCCATTTTCATAAAATATCTAACAAATTCTTTAAAATTATTCATTTGATTAGCTTCTTTATAATGGTTATCTATATAATCTTTAATTATTAAATGAAAAGATTCTGGTTTATAATTAGGAAAATCTGTAAAAATTAAAATAAATATATGATATATATAATCTTTAAATATAGGACTAAAATTAAAAAGACAATATAATAAATTTCCTGCTATTGATTTGTTTGTTGTAATATATTGAGAAAATAAAGTTCTTAAACTTATTGAAAAATGATTGAAAAAACAATCAAAAATAATTTTTGGAGTTGATTTATTAAATAATTCATTAGAAAATTGGATAAAATTTTCAATATAATCTTTAATTTTGGCAGAAGGAATTTTCCTTTGAGAAAGGATCATTGACCATAGTTTATTTTGTTCAGCTTGAGTAAGTTCTAAACTAAATTTAATAATATTATAAATATTTGTATCAAATAAAATATATCTATCATAAATTAAATCTAAATTAATAACATTTATACTTTGAAAACTTGCATAAGATGTAATATTAATTATAATTTCTGATTCATCTTTAAATAACAAATTAAATATTCTTAAACCATTATTTTCTACAAAAAAATTTATTAATTCTAAATTAAATTTTTCCACACAAGTATTAAAAAATATAATAAGTTTTTCTTTTGCTAAATCTTGATTAAAATTGAAAATTTTCATATAAAATTGATATAATATTTCATATAATTCTTTTTCAGGAATATTTTCTGATATTTGAGAATGAATACCAGTTAAAAAATACAAAATAAGAGGAACAATATATGCAGGGTAAATTTCTAAAATTTTTCTTATTAAATCACAAAAAAAATTACAACAGATTTCATTAACTTTATTAAAGGCAGTTTCTAAAAGCATATTAGATATATAAACTTTATTACTATTTAATTTATAATTGTCAAAACAAAGTAAAATTTCATCTTTAAAATTATTTAAAAATAATTTAGCAAAATTAATATGACATAATGCAATTTTAGGGTCTAAAGCAGTTAATTTTGATTCATAACTAGAATTTTTTTCTTTTAATATTTTAAAAACTTTTTTACATAAATCCATCAGTAAAACTTTAAATGTACTTGTGCTTTTCATATGAAGGAAATTATTTAAAGAAGTAGAAGGAATTAAATTATAAAATTCTTGAGAAACACTATATTCTTCATTTACATCAATTTTTCCTTCATTAATTATATTATTATTATTATTTTCTTGCTCATTTTTTAAATTATTTTCCAAATTAGAACTTTCTTCTTTATAATGAGGAGGAGAAAATTTAATACTTGTATTAAATTCATCATCTAGATTTTTTTTTTTTAAATCAGGAGATAATAATTTTTGAGAATCTATATTATTAGAATTATCATTTATTCTTCCATTATTATTTAAATTATTATTTCCAATATAATTAGCATTCTTTATTAAAATTTTTTTATTAACATTATTATTATTTGAATTTTGAATTTGAGGAGGATCAATTAAAATTTCAAAATTAGTTTGTTGTTGTTGTTCATTATATTTAATTAAATTTTTATATTTTTTCATAATTTCAGGATTACTATGAATTTGATATGTTAAATCATTTAAATTTTTAACAATACCTTTATCTTGACAAACTTTCATAGCTTCATAAACACAATCTCTTATAGTTTTTGAATTTTCTCTATCAAAACAATCACAATAATAATCTAAATATTCAATTAATTCTAATGAAATATCAGGATAATCTTTTGCATTTACAAAAATAGCCAAAAGACCTGGTTGAATAACATCAATTTTATCTTTTTCTCTTTTAAACATTATCCAATCAAAAAATATACTTTGTTTAACTTCTGAACTTAAAATATCATTTTTAATTGTTTTTAAAATATAACATAATATTAACCATCTTGGAGTAGGATCTTTTTCACTTGGATTTTGATTATAAAAATAAGAACAAGTTATTATATATCTTGCAATATCAACTATTATTGTTTGTCCTATTGAATGTTCTATAGAAAATTTTTTTAAAATCCATTTATAATATATGACATAATTTCCACTTGATTTAATTACTTTTGTTAAAATAAAAATTATCATTTTTTCCATTAAAGGAGGAATTTGAACTAAAGCATATAAATTATATCCTGTATAATATTGAACATTTAATATTTCATTATATTTATTATTTTTTGATATATCTTCTAAAATTTGATTAATTATATCAATATCTGATCTTGCTAATTGAATTATTATTCTTATTAATTCTTTTCCTATTTTATATACTTTATCTCTTGCTGAATTAAATAATTTTGTTAATATTCCTATTTGAAGTTGATATATTTCTTCATAAACTTTAGATTCTTCTGGAGATATATTTAATTTTTTATAATTTTCAACATTTTTTTTTGTAATATAAAAATGAGTTTCTGATAATAAACGAAGAATTTTTATAAAAACACATCCAACAATATTTAAACCATTTGTTATATTTGAATCTACAATAAATTGAATTTTTTTATCTATAAATCTTAAGAAATCTAAATAATCATTAGAATTTGTGTTTTTATCAACATAAAGTAATTGACTATTAGGATAAACACATCTACATAATAAATTTATAATTTCAGATAATTTAAAATTATTTGAATGAATTACTTTATCAAATAAAATGTATATTTGCATAAAAATTGAATGAGATAATTCCATATGACTTTGATCTATTAAAGTTTTTAATGCATCTAAAAAAATATCAAAATTATCTTTATTTATTTCTAATAAACATTTAAAATATAATTCAGTATCTGATGAATCATATAAAATTCCATATAAAAGTGCTTCCATTATTATAATGTAGTTATTATCAATTTTAATACATTTTTGAATTTTTTCTGTTTTTTCTCTACTATTATTTGTGTTTTTAGTTAAATTAATATAATAATTAAATGATTTTTCTAATTGTTCTTCATATTGACCTTTTAACTTTATAAATTGAGATTCTTTTGAATCAGTATTACCTCTATTATCTGGTTTATTATTAGACATTTATTCAAATTATATTTTTAAATTAAAAAAATAAAAGAAAAATATTATTAATTCTAATTAAAAAAGGTATACTATAAAAAAAGATAATCTATAAAAAATTGATAATTACTTTCAATTAAAATTAACAATTTTTTGAATTTTTAAATTATTCATTTAAAAAAATGAATAATCCTCTAAATGTTGAAATATAAATTTGAAATATAAATAGAATATAATTAATTCTAATATAAATTATTTAATAATTATAATTAAAAGTTGAATTGTAATTTTATTTTTGTACAATAAAATTAAAAATAGATTTGATTATGAAAAATTTAATTGATATTTTTTGAATAAAAAAATAAAATAATTCAAAAAAAAGAAAAAAATAATATTAAAATATAAAAAAAATAAAATTACACAAAAATTAAAAAAAATGGATGATACAGAAGATTTAGGAACAAGTGTAATGACAATAAGATATAAAATGGTATTTGTAGGAGACATATATGTAGGGAAAACATCAATAATGAATAGATTTATAACAAATGATTATAAAGAAGGATATGATGTAAAATAAATTATATAATATAAATAAAAAAAATTAAAAAAAATAGCCAACAATAGGAGTAGATTTTGCAACAAAAACAATAGAATATAGAGAAAATTCAATAAAACTTCAATTTTGGGATTCAGCAGGACAAGAAAGATATAAAGCATTAATTCCATCATATGTAAGAGGTTCAAGTGTTGTATTTATTATTTATGATATTTCTAAAAAATCTACTTTTTTAAGTTTAAATACTTGGATTAGTTTTATTAAGCAAGTTAATACTGATAATGCTATATTAGTTTTATGTGGAAATAAACTTGATTTACCAAGAGAAGTTCAAGAAAAAGAAGGTAAAGAATTAGCAGATAAAGAAAATTTATTATTTTTTGAAACTTCTGCAAGAACTTCTGATAATATTAATAAAATGTTTTATTCTTGTATTAGTGAATTACCTTTTTTTACACAATTAGAAATTAATGATAAAAATGCTTTAATTAAAGAATTAGAAAATACAAATAAAAATCAAGAACAAAATTCTATTTATGATATTGTTAGAAATAATAATAATGGGATTAATAATAATAAAAATAATAATCCTTCACCTGGTTTAACTGTTGATGGAGTTCAACATCCTCAAGATAATACAAAAAATAAGAAAAAATGTCCTTGTTAATTTTTTTTTATTATAAAGTTTGATTAAGTTTTTTTATTTTTATATTTTTTACACTTTTTATTTTTTTTTTTTAGTAATTTTTATATTTTTTAATTATAAGATTTTATTTATATTATAATATTAAAACGATTTATTATATAATAAAATCAAATTTATTCATAGATTTTTTCTTTGTTCGTTTCTTTTTTTCCAAATGTTCATTTTGACTATCATATTCTATAATTATATTATCATCATTATCTTTCTCAAAAAATTTTTCATTATTATTTTTTTCATTCTGTCCACTATTAAAAATAGAGGTTATTTCTTTTTTATTTTCATTTATATTATTTATTTTATCATTTTTATAATTCACATTAATAATATTAGATAAATTATTTTGAATTTTTCTTGGAGATAATTCATCTTTTAATTTTTCTACATTTTCACCTGGATATTCTTTTGACTTTATTTTAATTATTCCTTCATCATTTATAGAATCTAAATTATTTATTTTTTCACTTATTGGTGCTGTATTTTTTTTAAAAAAACTTGATTTTATTTTTTCTTCGTTTTTCATTTCTTCTATTATATTATCTTTGACTTTTTCATTTATTTTTATTGATTCTTTCTCTTTTTCTTTATTAGTTAAATCTTTTGATTTATTATTTTCATTATCATTATCTTTGTCAGTTTCTTTACTTTTATTATTATTATTTTCCTTTTTAGGATTTTTATTTTCTAATTTTTTATTCTCTTTTTCTTTTGTGCTTTTATTATCTTTTTCCTTTGATTTTGGACTATCATTTTCTTTATTTTGTTCTTTATTATTATTTTTAATTAGTTTATTTTTTGTTAGTTTTATAACCTTTTTTTTTACCTCATTTTCTTCTTTTTCGTTTTTTTTTTCTTTTTTCTTGAATTTCACATTATCATCATTATTTTTTTTACTTTTTTTAGATAATACATCATAATCTATTTTGTTTGGGTTTGAATTATTTAAATCTTTGTTTTTTTTATTATTTTTTTCTTCTTTATTTAAGTTTTGATTATTTTGCTCATCTTTTTTATTTATTTTTTCATCATTATCTTTTTCTTTATCTTTTTCTTTTTTTTTATTTTTATTTTTTTTTTTACTTTTATTTTTTTCTGAATGTATATCTGAACTCGAATCAGAGTCCTTTCCATTTTTATATAATTGAACTTCTAATTCAATTTCTTTATTTTTTTTTTCAAGAATTATATTAGCCATAGTTCTTTTTTTTGAAGAATTTCTTTGGAAAAGCATTGTATTATTTTCATTATTTTGATGGTTATCTTCATTTTTATAATTATTATGTTTTTTAAAAATAGGTTCTTCTCTTTCAATAATTTTTGGTTTTGGAAGATAATTATTTTTTATATTATTTAAATCAATTGTTGGAGATAAACTTCTATTTGGTAAAGTATTAATAGTATTATAATTAGAAATAGTACTTTCATTATCATTTAAAACTCTACTATTAGAACTATTTGGAACTAATGAAGGGAATAAATCTAAATTTAAAGTGTCAGAATTTTGAATATCTGATAATTTAAAATTTGTAAAAGGTCTATTATTAGTAATTGATTTTAACTGAAATGATTTTTTACCATTACTATTATTTACTAATGTTTTTATTCCATTAAAACTATTTCTTTTTTTTTCAACAATAAATTTATCTGTTTTTAAAGAATTTAAATTATCTATATTTAAAGGTTCATATTTGAAATTAAAAAAAGTTGATATTAAACTTATTGGTTTAAATATTTGAATATTATTACCTAATTCATTAAATATTAATTCTAATTGATTAACAATTTCATGAAATTCTTTTTGTTCTTCTAATTTGTTTATATTGGCTTTAAATTTTAATAATTCATCTATTTTTAATTGAATAAAAGAAATAATATTTTTTTGATAATTATATTCAGTTTGTAAAAATTTAAAATTATATATACATTTTTCAATTTGAGAAGATATATCGTTTAATTCTTTTCCTTGAAATGATTTTAAATCAATATCTTTTTCAAATATTTCTTTTAAATTTTCATATGGAGAATTATCGTAAAATATGGATAATTTTTGGTCAAAAATTTTAATATTTTTTTTATATTCATTTTGGATTTTTTTTAATTTATTAAAAGTTTCTTCTAATTTCTCTTCAAATGACGAAATTTCTTTTATCATATTTGAAAAATGATTTTGAAATTTTTTGAATTTAAATTTTAACAGTTGAAAAGAATATTCATTATTATTTAAATTAATTGATATATTAGAGGAATTTTGAGAATTTTGAGAATTTTGACTAATATTCGGAAAAGAATTTGTTCTTTTATGTTGTACTTTTTGTTTTTCAACATTTATTATAATATTATTTCCATCTTCTTCTTCAATTATATCTTTTAATAAAATATTATCTGACAACAACATCAGATTTTTATTATGATAATATAAATTCATTAATGGATCTTTTCCAAATATTTTGGTACTTAATCCTTTAATATATTCTATTGTAACTTCTTCAGAAATATCAAATTGAAATTTATTTACCTCATATACAAGATTAATATTCATTTTATTTTTTTTATTTTATTCAATTACCCTTCAATTATAATAAATTATTTTTATTTTTTCCAAATTTTAAAAAATTAATTATAAGTTTTAATATAAAATAAGACCATTTTTTATTATTTAATTTTTTTCTTTTCTTTGATAAAATCTTCATTTGGAAAAAATTTTGAAATAAATTTATTATTATTATTTTAAATAAATATTTTTGTATATATCTTTTTAAAATATTAATTATTATTATTCTAATTGTAATTTCAATTTTTGAAATTTAATCAATTCATGATGGAAAAATATTATTTACTTTTTATTATAAAATATTTAAGAATAAATTATTTAGAATACAACCTCTGTTTAATTTATTTTTTTAAAAGGGTTTTATATTTCATTAAAATTTTACTTTTATCAGTATGAAATATATTATCTAAATTGGAAAAATATTTTAAATTATTTTTATTATATGATATAAATAATTTATTTATATTTAAAAAATTTATTTTAACTTTTTTCCAAATTTCTTATAATAATAATAAGACTTGGGGATTGGGGATTGGGGATTGGGGATTGGGG
>JAJJKW010000399.1:0-33254 GCA_023805745.1 Isotricha sp. YL-2021b | reverse complement strand
TCTTCAATTATTTCTTTTTTATTATTTTCTTTTTTAATTTTTTCATTTTCTTCAATTATTTCTTTTTTATTATTTTCTTTTTTAATTTTTTCATCTTTTTCATATATTTTATTATTTTCTTTTTTAATGATTTCATCTTTTTCAATTATTTCTTTTTTATTTTCTTCATCTTTTTCAATTATTTCTTCTTTATTTAATATTTCTAATTTATCTATTCTTAATTTTAATTGTTTTATTTCTTCTCTATGATTTTTTTCAATTAATTTTATTTTTTCTATTAATATTCCAGTAATTCCTTCTAAATCTTTTTCTATTTCTAATTGTAATTTTTATTTAATATTAAATTAATTTTATCATTATCTTCTTTTATTTCATATTTATTTTCTTCAATTAATTTTATTATTGAATTTATTATATTTTTAATATTCTTTTTCTTTACTTTAAATCTATTCATTAAATAATTTAATTCAAATTTTTTTTTATAAGTATACTCGAAATTATGTAAAGATAATATAAATAAATCAAAAATAATTTTAAATTTAATTATCCATTCTTTTTCTTTATATATAACTTTTTTTTGAATTAGATTAGTTGATAATAATAAATTATTTTCAGATTCCATATTTTTCACAATAATTAAATTGTAATAAACTATTTTACATAATTTTATTCAATTTTTATGAATTTATTAAAATATTAGATTTATAATGTTTATTATATTCAATTAAATATTAAAGTACAGTTACTATTTCAAAATCTTATTGAAACAGATTAAATTTTTTGAAAAAAGGAAAGATAAAATTTTGAAGGAATATAAATTTAATTAAAAAAAATATAAAGAATTAAATGAGAAATAAAATAATTTATTTTATGTATCTCGATTTTAGTAACAAATATTTTACAAAATTATGATTTATTATTTTAATCTAAACGACAATAATGATTTCTTTTATTAATAATATTTTAAAATATATCTCATTCTTAATTGTTATATCATTTTTCAAAAATATCTAAATCTAAAAATTTTTTCAAAAAACTAAAATTTATTATTTAAAATAATATCTTTAGATTTATTTGGATCTTGAAATTCAAATTTAAATTCTTTTTCTTTTCGATAAAAATTCTTTGAACATTTGAAAACAAAAAAAATAAAAATTTAAGAAAATATTGGAAATAAAAAAAAACCTAATTCATTTATTTAATTTTTAAAATTAAAAAAATAAATTATCATCATGAATTTAATAAAGAAACATTTTCATGATTATAAAATAATTAAAACTTTAACAGAACATAATAATCAAGTATTACATTTATCAATATTATTAAATGGAGACATTGCATCAAGTTCATTTGATGCAATATTTATAATATATAATAAAATATCTTTTGAAATAAAATTAAAAATCTATGAAATTTCTCCTATAATTTATCACCAACAAATATCTAATGGAAATATATTTTTATGTCTTAATATATGTCAAATTTCTTTATATAAAATTTATGATGATAATTGTAATTATCAAATTATTCAAAGAATTAATGAATTTAATCAAAGAGTTTTTAAAGTAATTGAATTATTTCCTAATATAATAATTACTTCTTCATATGATGGGATAATTAAAATATATGAAAAAAAAATAGAAATATTTCAAAATGTAACTTCATTAAAATTCAATAATAAATATAATAATATAAATTTTACAATTATTGATAATAATAAATCTCAGATATTAATTTTTATTTCAAATAAATTAATTTTTTTAGACTCTAATACTTATGTTTCAAATAAAATTATTGTTGATCCAAATTTACAAACTTATTCAAATTCAATTGAAATAATAAATGATGAAATTTTATTAATAGGAACAGAAAATGGACTTTTAGTTGTTAATTATAAAATAGGAAATATTATTCAACATTATTTTATGAATATAGAAATTAAATGTATAATAAAATTCCAAGAAAATATTTTTTTAGCTTGTAAAATTAAAAGAATTGCAAGATGTAAATTTTTTCAAATTTTTGTTGATTTAATTGAATTTTATTATAATGAAAAAAGTGAAAATATAGAAATTATTTGTGAAATAAATTCTCAAAATAAAGATATAATTAATTCAATTGTTCAATATAATGACAAAATTATTACTGCATCTTCAGACTGTTTAATAAATATTTGGAGTTAAAATTAAATTAATTTATTTAAATTAATCAAAAATATAATTAATAAAAATGAAAATATCCAATTTGAATAATAATAAAAATAATATTTTTGATTATTCAAAAATATTACCTTATAAAAAATATTCAAAAAAAAGGTTTTATATTGAAAAAAATGAAAGAATATTTTTTTTTGATGATTATTTTTTTAGAATAAAAAATAATTCAATTTCAATTTTTAAAAATTAAATAATAATCCTTTAATGATTATAAATAATAATGATATTGGATTTATCAAAAAGATAAACAAAGTATTTAAAAAAATTTATTTATTCTTAAATAGTCAATATACTCTTTTCTTTATTGATATTCAATTTAATTTAAATAAATATTCGATAATATATAAATTAGAAAATTATAAAAATTTAATCACTTTTAATTTTTCCAATGAATATTTTTTATTATATAATAATTATAATTTTGAATTATTTTCAAAAAAAAATAATTTGATTATAAAACAAATAATATTTAATAATTATTTTAATTTTCCTATTTTTATTAAAAAGGGAAAAAAAAAATTAATCATTGATTTTAATGAAAATAAAATAACTTTTTATAACACAAATACATTTGAATTATTATCTTCAATAACTTTATCATTTAAAATTTTAAACATAGAGAAAATATGGTATTTAAAGAACAAAAATTGTTTAATTATTCATCAAAAAAGTTTAAATTTATTATATTTTGATTTAATATCAAATGAAATTTCTCAATATTTTTCTTTAGGAAATTTAAAATATATTGAAATAATGGATAATTATACTTTTTTAATATGTAAAGAAAATTCTGAAATGTGTCAATTAATAAAAATAATATTAAATAATTCTTTTGAAGAATATGCATATGTTCCTTTTGGAAGGTTTTATAAAAATATTTATATTGAATTTAAATTAAAGAAATATAAAGAAAAATTTAATGTAAATGAATTTGGTGAATTGATTGAATTATTTAAAAATGATTCCAAAATAAAAATAATTAACTCTTAATTAAAAATCATGTAAAATATATTAAATAATTATAATTAATTATAAAGATTATTATTATAAACATCATATTAATTATAAATTATAATTTATTTTATAATTAATAAAATTAAATTATTAAATTTAAATCAAAAATGAAAATAAAAAAAAAAAAATTTGAATAAAAAAAAAATCCTAACAGTACCAAAAAATAATATATACAATTATCCTCTAAAAAAAAAAAATTAAAAAACAACTAATAAAAAATTATTTCACACCACTTAATAAAAAAACAATATAAAATATCTAAAAATAAAAAAAAACTAAATAAATTTAAAAAAATGTCAAAATTTGAAAACATCTACAAAGAAATCCTCTTAGCAAAAGACCGTTTAAAAGGCATAGCAGAAAGAACACCATTAATAAAAAGTTACCCCTTATCCTCCGATTCACAAGAGATTTACCTAAAACTAGAAAATCTTCAAAGAACAGGTTCCTTTAAAATTCGTGGAGCCTTCAACAAAATAGGCTCTCTTCCTGAAGAAGTTCGTAAAAAGGGGATAATATGTAGTTCAGCAGGAAATCATGCTCAAGGAGTTGCTTTAGCAGGAAAGACATTTAACTGTCCAGTAATAGCATGTATGCCAGAAACAGCTCCACAGGCAAAAATAAATGCTACTTTAAGTTATGGAGCTCAAATTGTTCTTAATGGTCAAGTCTATGATGACGCAGCTGAGAAAGCACATGAACTCCAAAAGGAGAAGGGATACACTTACGTACATGCATTCGAAGATGAGATTGTTATAGCAGGACAAGGGACTATTGGATTAGAAATTATTGAAGATGTCAATGATATTGATTGTATTGTTGTTCCTATTGGAGGAGGAGGATTAATTTCTGGAATTACTATTGCAGCGAAAATGCATAATCCAAATATTAAGATTATTGGTGTTCAAGCTGAAGGGGCTCATGCTATGGTTGAATCTATTTCGAAAGGAGAAAGAATTTCACTTCCTGCGAAAACTTTAGCTGATGGAATTCAAGTCAAGCAACCTGGGAAAATTCCCTTTGATGTTCTTAAGAATTATGCTGATGATTTAGTCACTGTTTCTGAAAGTGAAATTCATAATGCAATGATTTATTTATTTGAAAATCATCATTGTATTGTTGAAGGAGCTGGAGCTGTTTCTTTAGCTGCTTTTCTTTTTAAGAAAATAAAATTTGATTGTAAGAAAATTGCTCTTGTTTTATCTGGAGGAAATATTGATATTGGAGTCTTTTCAAGGTTGATTGATAGAGTTCTTCTTCAACAAAAAAGAAGAGTCCATTTTGATATTGAAATTCCAGATCAAATTGGAGAAATGGGAAAATTATTAAATATTTTTACTTCTTTAAATGTTAATATTTATCACTGTGTTAGTACGAGACAAATTCTTTCATCTGATTTAATGTTTCAGAGGATTAATATTACTTTAGAATTTCAAAGTAATGAACAAGAAAAAAAAGTTATTAATGAACTTAATGAAAAAAAATATAAATATACTATCTTAAATTAGGGGTTTTATTATTGATATTTTTAGTGCTCATTTTAAATTTTAATATATATAATATTTAATTTATTAATTATTTATCACTTATTGCGGGGTTTTTAATAGGAAATTTTTAATTTTATGGTAGATATTTTTTTTTTTTTTTTTTTTTGTTTAATCTTTTTTTTTCCCTTTTTTTTGCTTGTTTTAATTTTTTTAACTTTATTTTATTATTTTATTTTTGTATATATATTTTTTTTTTTGTGTTTATTTTTAATTTTATATTATTATTTTTTTATTTTATGTTAATTATTTTATTTAATTTTTTTTATTTTTATTTATTTTGAAAATAAATAAATAAAATTTAAAATTTTCTTAGCAACAATTACTAAATTTATTAAAATTAAAATATCCATTATTATCATTATTAATACTAATATTTCCTCCATTATTATTATTATTATTAGTATTATTATTTTTATTTCCAACTTTAATTCCATTATTAGGGTTTTCTAAATCATAAACTCCTTCTTCAATATTTTTATGAATTTCTTCAGCACTTTTAACAAAAAGATTATTAACATTAGTTCCTAATTTAGCAGAAGTTTCATAAAACATAATATTATTTTTATGAGCAAATTCAGAACCTTCATCAAAATTAACTTTTCTTTTATCATCTAAATCACATTTATTTCCAATAAGAACTAAAAATATATTTTTATGACATTGACTTTTACAATCATCAATCCAATTTTGAACATTTTGAAAACTTTCTCTATTTGTTATATCATAAACTATAATTGCACAAATACTATTTTTATAATAAGCTCTTGTTATACTTCTAAAATTTTCTTGTCCTGCTGTATCCCATATTTGAATTCTATAAATTTTATTATATATTTCTATATTTTTTGCTCCAAATTCTACTCCGATTGTTGCTTGATAATCTTCATTAAATCTATCATATGTATATCGAAGAAGAAGATTACTTTTTCCTACTGAAGAATCTCCTATTATTATATATTTTAATAAGTAATCAAAAGATTCTGACATTTTTTTTTTTAATCTTTATTAATTTTTTTTTAAATTTTATTATTAGAAATGTTTTAGAATTTAATATAAGTATAACAATTATAAATATTTTAAATAATTAATTTAAATCTTATTCATGTTCAAAAATATTTTTTTTATATAATAAAATGTTTAAGGATTCTTTTTATTGAAATTAATAAATTATTTTTAACAATAATAAATTAAAT
The DNA here is from genome assembly GCA_023805745.1 of Isotricha sp. YL-2021b. NCBI lineage: Eukaryota > Ciliophora > Litostomatea > Vestibuliferida > Isotrichidae > Isotricha > Isotricha sp. YL-2021b. The sequence continues at coordinate 27,284 of JAJJKW010000399.1, read as the reverse complement.
GAATTTATAAATAAAGAATTTAGATGAAAAAATTATAATTTTTCTAAATATAATTTATTTTAATTTTTTAATCCCAAAAAATGTCAAATCAAAAAAAAGCACTTCCAATAATAAAAATAACATTATTAGGTTGGTGTAAAGTAGGAAAAACATCTATAATAAATAAATTAGTAAGTAAAACATTTTCTCCTTTATATGAACCAACAACAGATGTAAATACATTTCAAATAAAATTAAATTTAAGTGAAGGAGAAAAAACTCAAAAAACATATGTAAATTTAATAATAGAAGATGTATTTGGATTAAATAATACAATATTAAATAAACCAGAAAAATTAATAAAATCAGAAAATATAAAAAAAAAAAGAAGTAAAATGTGTAAAATATTTAGAGAAATAATGTTATCATCAACAGAAAAAAGAAATAAATTATCAGAACAAGAAAAACAAATAAATAAAAAAACAGTAAAAAAACCAGTTAATTTAAGAGATGAAATGTTTAATGATTTTTTAGGAGAAAATTCAGAATATATTGATAGAAATGGTTTTGTTTTTGTATGTGATATAACAAATATAAAAAGTTATGAAAGTGTAATTAAAGTAATAGAAAAAATGAGAGATATAGAAAAAACAAATAATTTAAATTATCAAAAAATGATAATATTTAATAAATGTGATAAATTAGATAGAAGTAAATTTAATGAAGAAATGGAAAGAAAAAGAAATGAAATAGAAGAATTAAAAAATAAATTTAAAATAGATTTTTTTAGAGTTTCTGCTTTAACTGGTTATGGAATAGAAGAAGCATTTAGAAGATTTTTATATAAAATATATCAAGAACAAAGAAATGAAAGTCAAAATGATGGAATTGATGATCCTGATGAAGAAGATGTTTTAAGATTTAAACCTCAATGTATTGATAAAGCTAATTCTTGTACTAAATCTATTTTTTGTGGAAAAGCTCTTTTTTTTTGTGGTGGTGATGATGATGATGATGAAATTCAAAGTGAATAAAATTTATTAGTAATTTATAATTTTTTTTTTAATGGTATTTTAAAGGAAGAATTATTTTTTTTTTTTTTTGTTTTTATTTTTTTTAAATTTGTTGTTGTTTATTTTTATGTTTTTGTTTTTAGTTTTTTTACTTCAAAAATTTTTATTTTTTTTTTAATTGAAATTATAATAATATGTTATTTTTTTTAGTTCAATAAAAATAATTTATATTTCTTTTATTTTTCAAATTTAAAATACAGTATTGAAAAACTTATTATTGTATATAAATTAATAAAAAAATAATTTAATTTAATAAATAATGTTCAATTTTATCATAATCATCTAATTTAAATTCATCTCCACATTTTTCATTAATTTCTTTAAGAATTCTTTCTCCTTCTCTTATATCACTTTCAGTATCTTCATTTTTAATAACAAAAGATTTAATTCCCATACAATTTCCTATTCTACTTATAATATTAAAAAAATTTAGAATAACTAAAACTATAATAATTAAAGGGAAAAAAATTAATAATGCTTGATAAATATGATAAGCCTCATTTAATCCTTCTTCTTCATTATTCATTCTTCCAGTTCCATAATCTGTATTTATTATTAATTTTCTTAAATTTGTAATTTGACAAAAATTTATACAAATTGGAAAACCTATTTTTGCCATTATATTACAAACAAATAAAAGTGAAATAGAGTCTGTTTGTCTATTACCATACATTTTACATAAAAATGATACTTTCATTTTAAAAACTGTATAAAAACTAAGATAAAATAAAAATATTATTTCTAATAATGTTATAATATGTACTAAAAAAATATTATTTGTAGATTCTATTAAAAATCCTAATGGAGAAAAAAAATTATAATTATTTTCTTTTATTTCCTCTGAACTATAAAAAAAAGGAATTACAGAAGAAACAATTTCTCCATAAACTGTACAAATTTCTAAAATAATACAAATTATAGCAAATGTTATTTTAAATATTGGAATAAAATATATATAATATATTTTTTGTATTTTTGTTAAATTTTTTAATTGAAGTAATATTAAATTATCTTGTAATTTCCCTTTTATATTTAATACTGATATTACTGTTAACCATTTATTATATATTTCAATTGTTAAATATTTTCCTCTTTCATAATCTATTAAATTTGTTTTTAATTGTTTATTTAAAGTAGTTAAATCACTTAAATTTTTTGCATAATTATTATCTTTTATAAGTGAAAATGTTCTATTTTGATTATCTTTTAAATATTTTGGTCTTTTTTCTTGATAATAATTAATTAAATTATCAATTTCACTTGTATAATTTGATAAAGATAAATTTTCTTTTAACATTCTTTTAGTTTCTAATAAATTATTATAATTATTAAAAAAATGTAAAATAATTAATTCCTTTAAATCATTTCTTAAATCTTGAATTTGCCATTCTAAATATCTTTTTTCATTAAAATATTTATAATGTGTAATTAAATCTTTTGGTAAAGAAACTAAACTATATCCTAAAAAGAAAAAAACTTGTAATAAACCCCAACTAATTGTAAATCCAATACTAACATTTAAAAAATAAACATAATTAAATTCATTTGTAATAATTATTAATGCAATGACTCCTATTACTCCAATAACTCCAAAAACAATATAAAAATATATATTTTGTTTAAAAGCATCTTTAACTTTTTCTTTAAAAGTTAAATAACCAGAATCTTCATAAGATTTAATAACTGGAGTTACAACCCAAGAAACAATAAATATAATCCAATAATCAATTAAATATATATTATTTATTATATTTTTTCCATCTTTTTTTTCAGAATTTGTGTTTTCTGATTTTGTATAATAAATATCAAAAGGAATTAAAACTATAAGTAAAAAAGTTAAAAACCATATTGAAATAGATAAAATAGAAACAACATAATTAGTATTTTTCATAGCAAAATAATAATAAAATATTATTGAAAAAATTAAGCATAATCCTATTTCAATTGATAAAGCAATTATCTCTGGTCCCATTTAAAATAAAATTTTAAATTAAATAAAATATAAATAAATTTAATAATTTTTTTTCTTTTCAAAAATACCATAATTATCAGGAATAAAATCAATTTTAAATTCATAATTCCATAAATGAATTAAACCATTTTTCATATATTCTGAATATTTTTTAATAGAAAATCTATGAATTTTATCTAATAATTCATATCTTTTAATAGTTTCACGTCTAAAAATTTCTTCTTTAACATTTTCATTTTTTTTTTTCCAAACTTCAAAACAATTTTTTCCAAAATTATCTTTAATAAAAGGATTAGCCATTTCATATAATAAAACTAAAATACTTTCTAAATTATAATATTCACAAGCTAAATGTAAAGGAGTTTTTCCAAGATAATTTTTTACATTTATATTAGCTCCATTTTTTACTGCAAAAGATATATATAAATATATATTTCTTTTTGCCATTATATGTAAAACTGTTTCATGAGAATAATCTACATTTAATAATAATAATTTATTTTCAAAAGTTAAATCTATAAAATTATTTATATCATTATTTCTTATTGAATTAAAAAATTCTTCTCCTTTAATATTAATATATGGTTTTGAATTTAATTCTGAAAATTCTAATGGAAATTCTATTAATCCTAATTTTTTAAATTGAATTGATGATGAAATAATTGATTTTTTCCATTTATAAATTCTTTCTTTTTCTGAAATTAAATTTTTATCTTTTATTTTTCTTATTTTTTTCATTCCTTCATCATCAATTTTATAATCTTTAATTATTCTTTTTATATTATATAATTTATTTTTTGGTTCATAATCAATTTGTTTTTGAGGAAATAATTTAATATATCTTGATCTATATAAATGATTTTCTGGAAAATCTTTTAAAGAAATAATATGTTGATTTTGAGTTTTAAATTTATGATGAACTTCTCTTAAAAATTCTTTCTTTGAAAATAAATAATCTTTTTCAATTGAACTTTTAACTGGTTTAAATTCTTTTTTCATATAATCAGCAAAATTTTCACTTGAAAAATTTTTAACATTCATATTTTCATTTCTACTATAAATTTTATTAGGAATAAATCCTGGTTTATGGAAATTTTCAGATAATATTTTTCTATGATTTTTTTTAATTATAGTTTTTTCTTTATTATTTTTAAATAATATTTTTTTCTTTTTTTTAAGTTTTTGATCTTTTAAATTTAAATAATAAAAACTAACTTGTTTTCTATTTACACTTCTATGAACACTATTATAAGAAGTTGATCTATTTGTTAAATCAACTCCTCTTGTTAAAATTCTAGTATAAATATATAATGGAGGTTTTTCTTCTACTTCTTTTTCATAATTTCTTTCTTTTAAATATTTTGTTAAATATTTTACTTGTTTTTGTTCATCAATATAAATATATTTTGGTGGAATTATTTTATCTAAAAAACTATCTACTTTTGTTAAGAAAGTTGGTTTTGCTGTGTGAAAAATTAAATTTGTTTTTAACATTTTTAATTTTTTTAAAGGCTCGTTATAACCATTTTCTAATAAAATTTCTCTTTTCATTTTATAAAAATGTTTTAAAATATATAATAAATTAATTCTGAGAAAATGGCTTTGATTTTAATTCAAAATCAAAATAATTTATATACAAGAACTCAAAATAAATTATCTTTAACAGATAATTTTTTAAAACATAGATCAATTTCTCTTCTTCCAAAAAAAGAAAAAGATACTTTATCTTTTGAAAGAAAATATAGTTCAAATAATAATATAATAAATAATTCTAGTATAATTCAAGAACCAAATAGATTTCAAATAAATAATATTTATTGTCATAAACATAAAAAACATTCAAATATTGATGAAAGTGTTTTACCTGTTGTTTCAATTGATTTAGATGAAAGTTCTACATTAAAAAAAGAAGAAATTTGTAATTTTAATAATAAAATTAGTGAGTTATCTATTGATAAAATTAAATTGTTAAAATTAAATTATATTAAAGAATTAGCAAATTTAAGAGATTGCATTGATAAAACTTTAGAAAAAATAGATAAAAAAAATTCATAATTGTTTGAAAGGTAAAAAAGGGAGTTTTATAAATTTTTGTGTTGAAAATTTAATTTTTATTTTTATATAATAGGAATAATTAAAAATTAGATTGAATAAAATTATTACATCAATAATATTCTTGAATTATTTGTAATTAATTTAATTTAAATATATTTTAATTATATATTTAAAAAATTATTTTATTGTTTTATTTTTTTCATTTGTATTTTTTATATTTATATCAAATCTAAAAATCTTAGAGATCAAATTACACATAATTTTGGGATAATATAACAAATTATTCTTAAATAATTAAATGTTTATATTATATTATATCAATATTAATAAAAAATTACTCTATTTTTCTATAAATAAAATTAATTTTAATAATTATATTTATATCGTACACAATCAATATCATTTTTTAAAAGGATATTCTATAAATTCAAATAATATACAAAGCAATAAATCATATAGAATTTTTTTTCATTTTTTTAAACCAATCATGTTTCAAAAATCCTTTAATATCAATTCTAAATTTAGCTCTTTTAATTAAGCATCTTTTAATTAAATCTCTAACTAAAAAACTTCGAATTTCCCATTCTCCGAAATTAAAAGTTATATTATCTAAAACAATATTTTTCGCTAAATCTTCTTCATTAATTCCCATAAAAGGATATCTTCCGGTTAACATATAAAATAATAAAATTCCTAAAGCCCAAATATCAATTTCTTTTCCATAAGGAATTCCTAATAAAATTTCAGGAGAAACATAATTTAAAGTACCAAAACTTTCATTTGTTTTTTCTGAATTTCCCATTATTTTACTTAACCCAAAATCAGATATTTTAACATTAAAATTATCTGAATTATCAGATAATAATATATTATCTGATTTAATATCTCTATGAATTATTCCATAATTATGTAAATATAATAATCCTTCTCCTATTTGTTTTATAATTTCACTTATTTTTTTTTCAGAAATACAAAAATGTTTTTTTTTTAAATATGAAGTTAAATTTCCTCCTTTCATATATTCCATTACTATAAATATATATTCTTCATTTTCAAAATTATCTATTAATTTAACTAAATTTTTATGATTAATTTTTGACATAATATCTATTTCAGTTTTTACTAATTCTATATCTTCATTTGTTATTAATGATGATTTTTGTATTATTTTAATTGCAACTTCTTCTTTTGTTTTTTTATTTATTCCTAAATTTACTGTACCAAATTTTCCTTTTCCTATTATTTCATATATATCATAGTAATCTGTTAATATTTGAAATTTAATTGATTTTTTTATATTTGAAGAAAAATATTCTATTATATTCTTTTCTTTTGAATAAAACACTATTTTTTCTTCTGGATTATATATTATTTCAAAAGAATAATATTTTTCTTTATTAAATATTATTACTTCATTTTCTAATAAATTATCTTTTATTATTGAACTTTTTAAATTATGCATTTGAATAAAATTATCTTTTGTTTCATCTGAATAAATAAATAAATCTGAATTTATTAATTCTAAAAATATTTTTTTCATTTGTCCATTTTTTGTTAATTGAAAAGCATAATTATCATAAATAATAATTGAGTTTTCATTAGAACTTTCAGTTGTATTTATATTTGAAGAAAAATTTAAATTATCTAAATAAAATTCTCTATTTGAATTTAGATGATTAATAGGAGAATTAAATATATCAAAATTATTATTATTTATATTAATTACAGAATTTCTTCTTTTTATTATTGGAAATTTTTTTATTGTTGAACTATTTTTTATTGATCTTTGGCTTGATGGAATTTTACCTTTTTTTAAAAATATATTTACAGATGATAAACTTGAAGATCTTACTTTTTTTATATTTATAGATATTTTTCGAGATTTATAAGTATTATTATTATTTAACATTTCTTTATCATTTATCCAATTATAATTATTTAATAGTTTATTTTGAATCATGTTAACATTTTCAATTGTAAATGGTTTATTCAAATAAAAATAACATATTAATTGTAAATAAATGTCACTTGATTTTTTTAAAATAATATCTAAAAACTGTTTAAAATTTAATTCATTATTAAATTTATTGAAAGTTTGATTTATCATTGAATCAATTTCTAAAAGAGATTTATCTTGAATTTGACTATTTTTTAAAGGTAAATAAGATAACATTAATTTAACATCTTCTTTTTTAATTTTATGATCTTTATCATAATCTAAAAGATTAAAAATTACTAAAACTGTTTCTTCGAAAGTTCCTAAATATAATTTACTTATTCCTTTAATAAATTCATATTCTGTTAATTTTTCATCATTATCTATATCAAAAGATTGAAAAAGTTTATCAGAAATAAAAATCGGAAATTTTAAATAATTATAAAAATCAATTTTATTTATACATTTAATTTTTTTATCTTTACTTCTTTTAGATAAATCTAAAAAAATTTCATGAAGATATAAATTAAATAATTTATAATCTTTTATACCAATATATTTTTGTATATTTTCGAAAGATATTTTTTCATTTTTTGAATTTTCATTACCCATTTTTATTCTTTAAGAAATGATTATTGTATATTAAAAATTATAATTAATAATAATAATAATAATATATATAAACTATTATATTTTTTAAATAATAATTTATAAAAAAAAAATTAAAAATCATTTTCAATTGTTTCTCTACTAACTAATTTTCCAAATTCATTCATAAAAACTTCTCCTTTTAAAATTTTAGTTGCTAATTCTTTTTTTAAATTATTTATTTTTTTATTCATTAATATTATTGCTGTATTTAAACATTTTTTTTCTTCAATTAATTTATCAACTTCTTTTTTATCAATTTTAGTAAAATTTTTACTTTTTAAACTTGATGCCATATTTTTAAAAGTATCATAATACATATCTCTATTATTTTTTTGAATATCATTTAATTCTTTTTCTTTTTCTTCAATTTTTTTTTTTAAAAATACAATTTCAATATTATTATGAAAATTCTCAGATTGAATTCTATTAATTTCTATTTTAATTTCATCATTTTTTTTATTTAAATCTTTAATTGATTCTAAAGTAATTTCATTTTCTTTTTTACATAAATAAATTTGTTCATTTAAATAATTTATACTATTATTTAAATTTTCAAGAATAATATTATTTTCTTCAAAATTTCTTCTTCTAATATCAACAATATTATTTCTCATATCATCCATTAAATTTTCAAAACCTTGAAAATTAGAAGGAATAGAATAATTTTGAGAACTTGTATGAATTGAATTTTCAAATTTATTTTCTAGATTATTTGAAATATTTCTTATTGTATCATTAATTAAATTTATTTGATTTTTATTATATGGATTTGAAATAGAAATTTGACTTGAATAATTTGATTTATTTGTATTTAAACTTCTTATACTTCTTGAATTAATTAGAGATTTAGAATCATTATTAGAATTCATTTTAAATAATATATTTAAAAAAATGGAAAAAAAATTTCCAAAATTTTTAAATTAAAATAAAACTGAAATAATCTAAGAAAATAAATTTATATTTTAATAAAATATAATTAATAAATCTTTACCTAATAAATTATATTTTAAATAAAAAAAAGATGGGGAAAAAATATATTGAACATAACCAATCAAATAATAAAGAAAAAGAAATTTTAAGAAAAAAAAGTAATTCATTACCAGAAACTTATGACCTTGCCTCAATAAAAAATAAAATTTTAAATGAAATGTATAATATTTCTTCAAATGAAATAGAAAATTATACTAATAGTTTACCTTTATCAAATTCTATTCATATTGATGAAAATAATTCAAATATAGAATATATAAATAAATATCAAAATTATTTAACTGAAGAATTTAATTCAAGATGTGTTTATTTAATTATTAGTTTTATGAATCAATCAAAAGATTTTCCTGAAGAATATATTAAAGAATTAAATTTTCCAAAAAAAATTATAACTATAATTAAAAGTTTAATGATGAATGAATTTGAAATTTCTATTTTTACTTTATTTATTGATAAATATGGTTGGATTAATCCAAATTTAGATTATGAAAATTATTTATTATATTTAGGAATTTATACAAAAGGATTTACAATGAATGAAGAAAATTTTAAAATATTAATAAATAAATTTGAATCAGAAAAAAATCATTTTTATTATAATTATGAAAATTGGAAAAAAAATATTCAAATATATGTTCCATCAGTAATAGAAATAAATGAAAGATTTAAATTATTAAATAAACCAACAAATACTTTTTGTAAAAAAAATTTTATAGATTTTAATAGTATTGTAGATAAAATAGCAGATTTAAGTCCAAATTATTATGGACCAGAAAATAAAGATAAAAATACAAAAATAAAAATAAGAGAAGAATCAGTTCTTGATGTATTAGAAAATCCAATAAAAAATAATAATAGTAATATAAGTAATAATGGAAATAGTATTAATACAGATACTTTTATATTAAATAAAAAACATTCTGAAAATAGAAATTTAAATTTTGAAGTAAGTACAATTCCAAATATTAATAGTAATATAAGAAATCAAAAAGATCTTTCTTTATTTCCTGTTAAACAAGAATCAAATAATTTACTTCATCTTAAAAGTATATTATCTAATAATTCTAGAATTTCAGAAGATTATTCTGATTATAATAATTTATCTTTAATGAATAATAAAAATTCTTTTATAATTAATCAACCTTCACAATTATTATTAAATAAAGAAGAAAGTAGTAATTTTTTTGAACCTATGAATAGAAATAATATTGATATTAAAGAAAGTCATTTTTTTAATAATATTCCAAAAAATTCTTTTTTGAAATCTTCACAAATTTTTAATGAAGATTTAGATGATACTTTAATAAATAAAAAAGAAGAAAAAAAAAATATAAATCCTTATACAAAAAATAAAAAATAAAAAATTAAATTAAAAAATTAAATAAAATAAATTATAAAATATTTCTAGAATAAAATTTATCAAAATTAAAAAAATTAAAAATTACAAAAAATAATAAAATAATTTATATAATAAAATAAATAAAAATCAATAATCTAATAAAAAAAATGGAAAAAAAAAAAGATTATGAAATATCTTTAGCACAAAAAAAGATAATAAAAAGTATATTATACCCAAATTATACTATAATTTCAAATTCTTATTCTTTTGGAAGAATATACACAACATCAGAAACTTCAAAAAAATGGGTATATACAGGTTTAGAAGGAGCAATTATAATAGGATTAGAAATAAAAACAAAAATATGTAAATTTTTTTTATTTGATTTATTTTCTTTTGAAATTCTTTTTGAATGTGAAATATATAGAAAATTACCAGAAGATAATTTTAAAAAAGGAAATGAAAGATTTTATTATTTTCAAATTGATAAAGGTTTTGTTGGCTTTGAAATTCCAAAAATTGAAGAAGGAAGTATTTTAGCAGGAGTAATACAAAATTTAACAGATAGTTTTATTTCTAAAACTGCAAATGAATTTATTATTCATCAAGAAGAAAAATTTAATGAATTAGTTAATAAAGCTATGATAATGTTTAATAAAAAATTAAATGAAGATAAAAAACCTAAAGTTCCTATTCCTGAAAAAATAATTATTAATTCAGGAGAATTAAAAAAATTTGTTGATACTGTTGATTTAGATGAAAATAATAAAAAAATTATTATTAAAGGAAGTGGAGTCGGAGGAATTGATGAAATACTTAAAACATTAAATGGAGATTTAATTAAAATTGATAATTTATTAAAAATTGGAAATAAAGGAGTTTATGAAGAACAAATTTCAAATAATATTTACAATTCTTATATGAGAGGAATTTTAATTCCAAAAAGAAAAATAAATCGAGATGGAGTCCCAAAGGAAAAAAAAATTAATAATCCATCAAATATAAATAATAAAAATGAAAATATTAAAGAACAAAAAATACAAAAACAATCAATAAATAATAATGAAATAAAACCAAATAAACAACCAGAATCAAACATAACAAACCTAAAAAATGAAAAACAAGAAAACAAAAATATTCCTCAACCACGAGGAAACATACCTCAACCACCTTCAAATATACCTAAACAACCTTCAAACATACCTCAACCACCTTCAAATATTAGTCAACCACCTTCAAATATACCAAAACCACCTTCAAACATACCTCAACCACCTTCAAACATACAAAAACCACCTTCAAACATACCAAAACCACCTTCAAATGTACCAAAACCACCTTCTATTGTTCCTGTTCCAATTGTTGGTGGTAAAGGCAATGTTCCTGTTCCTCCGGCGATACCGAAAGCTCCGCCTATTCCAACGGAACCAAAAGGTAATATACCGAAAAATGTGTCGGTTCAACCACAAAAACAAGTTAAGAAATTAAGCTTGGCTGAGGAGTTGGCATTGAAAAAAGGAGGATTAAAAAAAGTAGAAGTGAAAGAATACGTATCACCAGCATTAAAAAAAGATAATGAAGGTGGAAGTACATCATCAAGTAGTAGTGGGGGAGGAGGAATGAGAGAACAATTAATGAAAGCTATGATGAATAGAGGAGGTAAAGGAAATCAACCACAAGTAAAACAAAATATTGAACCTCCAAAACAAAATATTATACCTCCAAAACAAAATATTCAACCTCCTAAACCAAATATTCAACCTGCTAAACCAAATATTCAAACTCAAGTTAAACCACCATCAGTTGTTCCTGTACCAAATTTAAAAGTTCCAGTGCCAACAGTAGGAGGAGGAGGTAAAATTCCTCCAGCACCTCTTATTCCAAAAGCACCTCCAATACCAACAGTTAATAAAGTAAATCCACCTAAACCTGTTACAACAATTCAACCACAAAAACAAGGAAAGAAATTAAATTTACAAGAAGAATTAGCATTGAAAAAAGGAGGATTAAAAAAGGTAGAAGTGAAAGAATACGTATCACCAGCATTAAAAAAAGATAATGAAGGTGGAAGTACATCATCAAGTAGCAGTGGAGGAGGAGGAATGAAAGAACAATTAATGAAAGCTATGATGAATATAGGAGGTAAAGGAAATCAACCAAAAAAAATGCAAGAGTTACCAAAAAAAAACATACCAACAACGAACACAATTGAAAATAAACCCACAATTAAACCACCAGAAAAAACAACAAACACAACAAATCCTCCAGGAAAACTCCAAAACAAATTCCCAATACCAGAACAAAAAGTAGAAGTTAAAAAGCCTCAAACAAAACCAGAAACAAATATTTCAACATCATTCCAACAAAAGAAACCAGATATAAGTAAAGGCGGAGGATTCCAAGCAATGCGTAACTTCTTAGCAAACAGAATGGCCCCATCATCCTCAAAACAATCCTCTGAAACAAAGGAGCCATCAAAGCCAATCGTCGAAGTAGCATCATCATCAACAACAGGAAAAATGGATATAAATGCCTTAATATCAGGAATGAGTAAAAAAATGGAAGGTAACTCATCATCAAAAAATACAACAACAGAAAAAATAGAAACTCCAAAAGTAATAGGTGGAAGTGGTCCTGGAATCCCTCCACCACCAATAAAAATAACAAATGGAATAAAAGCTCCAATAAACCCTCCATCAATATCAGCATTGAAAGTTCCTTCAGTAAAAGCACCAATTCCTCAAAAAGTACCAAATCCTCCTTCAACAATACCTCAAGTTAAAGCACCATCAGTTCCTGTTCCTAATATAACAGTTCCAGTTCCTACTGTAGGTGGAGGAGGTAAAGTTCCTATACCACCTCCTATTCCTAAAGCACCTCCTATACCTCAAGCACCTAATGTCAATGTATCGAAACAGGTTCCTCAGAAAACTGTTCCAGCGAAGAAACAATTGTCTATGGCGGAAGAGATGGCTAAGTTGAAATTGAAGAAAGTGGAAACTCAAGAGAAATTTGGATTAAAAGCACAAAAGGAAAATTCGAGTAAAAGTGGAAGTAATAGTAATACGAGTTCTTCAGGAGGAAATAATTTCTTTGCACAGTTATCTGCTGTTAAGTTGAAGAAAGTTGGGAAATGATATAATATTATTTTGGGATAAGGGTTTTCTTATATTTTTTAGATGGATTTTTTATTGTATTAATTATTTTTAAATTAAATGATTTTTTTTTTTTTATGTTTTTTTTTTGGTTTTTTTAAAGAAAAAAATATTATATGTTTGTTTTTTGTTATTTTTTTTTGAGTTATCAATATAAATTTTATGATATTTTTTCATGGTTATTTATTGTTATTATATCATCTTTTTCTTCAAAAGAATTTTCTCTTTCACTACTTTCATCTTCGTTTTCTTTTTCGAATATTATTTTTTGATTTTCTTGAATAGGAAAATTAATATTATATTTAATTAAATTATTATTTTCTCTTAATTCATTTAATATATTATTTTTACCTTCTTTAAGTTCTTTAAATAAATTAATGAGGATTTTAGCATTTTCCTTATCGCTTTGATCTTCCAAAGCAATTTGGAAATAATCGGAAATAAAAGAATATAAACAATCAGAAATTTCTTCATTTAAATTAGAATTATTAATATTGTTTTCTATTGTATAAAATATATCTTCATAAAGATTTTCAAGATATTCATTTATTTCCAAAACACTTTCATCCTCATTATAATAAGTTAATATTTGTGGATTATTATCTAATACTATTCTAAAAGATTTCCATTTTTTAAATAATGAAATACACCCCTCTTTAAATTTATCCTTATTTATAGGATAATTTATTTTAAAATTCTCATCCATATTGATCCCTCAATATCAAAAAAAAAACATAATCAAAAAAAATAATCGCCATTCCCAAAAAAAAATTGAATAAAAAATAAATAAAAAAAATTAAATTAAAAATGAAATAATAAATTGAATACAAAAAAATAAAAGATAAAAAAAATATCAAAATAAATTTATAAGTCTCCGAATTAATAACCCAAAAAAAAAACTAAAAAAACCAAAATGAAAAAAAAAAAATATTCAACAATTGAAAACCTCAAAAAAATAAAACAAAAAAAAAATGATAGAAAAAGATAAAAATAACATAAAAACAAATGAAAATAATAACAATGAACAATATGAAAATCCTCCTTTAACAAACATAGAAAAATATAAAAATTTATTATTATTACCATCAACAAAATCAATAATATTAGAACCAACAATAGAAAATATAAAAGAATGTTCAAATTATATTTTATCTGATGGAATAGTTGGAATGCCAACAGAAACAGTTTATGGTTTAGCAGCAAATGCATTTTCTTTAAAAGCTTGTTTAAAAATATTTGAATATAAAGGACGTCCATTAACAGATCCTTTAATAGTTCATGTTTCTTCTTTAGAAATGGCATTAAATTTAACTCATTTATCAGAAAATGAAAATGAATTATTTTCAATTTTAACAAATAAATTTTGGCCAGGACCTTTAACTATAATTTTAAAAGCAAATTTAAATAAATTATCTAAAAAAATTTTAGCCAATGGAGATTATGTTGGAATTCGTTTTCCGATTCATCCAATTGCACAAAAATTAATTTCTATAAGTAAAGTTCCAATTGCTGCTCCTTCTGCAAATAAATTTTGTCATATAAGTCCAATAAATCCAATTCATGTTTTTGAAGATTTTAGAGAATTTCCTGTTAAAATTTTAAATGGTGGAGTTACTAATTTTTGTATGGAAAGTACTGTTATTAAAATAAATTATAATATCAAACAAATAATTATTTTTAGAATGGGTGCAATTTCTCCTGATGATATTAAAAATTGTCTTTTAAATACTAAATTTAAAGATTTTAATGTTGATGTTATTTCGAAAAAAAAAATTACTCAAAATGAAATTAAAAATAATAATAATGATAATTTTACTATTAATCAAGATGCTCCAGGTCAATTTTTAAAACATTATTCTCCAAAAATTGAAACTTATTTATTTAGTGGAAATGAAGGAGATTTTATTAAAGAAATTCAATTAAATAATAAAATATTATTTATTGATTATAAAGAAAATTTAAAAAAATTATTTTTGGGAAAAAATGGAATTTCTAATAATAATTTTATTGAATTAAGTATTTCTGGAAATCCGAATGAAACTATGAAAAATTTTTACGATTCATTACATAATGCAGAAGAAATAAATGGAATTGAAATGATTGTTATTTGTGATTTAGAAAAATATATGGATGATAATTCTCATAAATTAACTTTACTTGATAGAATGTGGAAAGCTGCTGCTTTCAAAAAAATTAAGATAAATTTGTAAATTTCATTTGATTTATTTTTATATTTTATATTATATAGAGAATATATAAATTTCGCTTATTGATTAATTTTGTAATATTATTTTTTATTTATATTATATATTAAATTTTTATAAAAAAAATGTTATAAAAGTAATTAATATTAAAAAAAGAAATAAGGAAAAAAATTGAATTAAAACATAAAAAAAAATAAACCAAAAAAAATACATGTATAAATTTTTCAATTAACATTATTTTTCTTTGTTTTATTTTTAAAATCATATCTAAATTATATAATAAAAAATAAGTATAAAATTAAAAAAAATAATTATTACAGAATTAACTAAAAAAAAATATTTAAACACCTTTTTTTTCATTCTTAAAATTAAAATAATATATAATAATTATGAATAAACTTTATTTTTAAATTATTGTTCTTATTTTTGGAGAATTTTCAATAAAGAAAATAAAATAATAAAAAATGGAGAAAAATAATTTAGAAATATTACCTATAAAAATTATAGAAGAAAACTTATATCATCCAAATGAATTATATTTTTCTGAATTAATTTCATCAAATGTTTATATAGGAGAAGATTTAAAAAAAAATATTTTTTTTATGATAAAAATACCTTCTGAAAAAATTAATGAAGAATTAATTAGAGAAATGACTTTAATAAATTATTTTTTAAGTGACAAAATTTTACATTCTATAAATATTTTTAAAAAAAATAATGAAGATTCTTTTCTTATTTTTAATTATTGTGGTGGAATAAGATTAAATGACTTTATTTTATATTCAAAACCAACTTTTTTAACAAGAATCAATTTATTAAAACAATTTTCAGAATGTATTATCGATTTATATAATAATAATATTAAATTATATAATTTAAATTCTGATTTTTTTTTTGTTTTAGATATTGAAAATCCAACTTTAAAAATTTTATTTAATATTTTTGGATTTATTCAATCTCAAAATAATAATCAAAATAAAAATAATGAAAAAAATCAAGAAAAAGAAGATGAATTTTTTTGGTTAGCCAGATTTATATATATAATTGCTGCAGAAGGAATAAATCAAAATAATAATACTAATAATAATAATAATAATTATTTTGATTTTTTTATAAATATTTCTCATGAATTTATTAAAAATGACCTTAAAAAAATTATAAATAATATCTTTTTTAGATGTAAAGGTAATGAAGAATATATTAAAAAATATCATATTGAAAATTATATTAATGATTTAAATGTATTATTAAATAAATTAAATATTGAAAAAATAGATAAAGAAATTATTAAAAATGAATTAAGAGAGAATTTTGTTACTAAAGTAATTGAAAGAGCAATTCAAGAACAAAATTCAAAACCTGAAAATGAAAATTTAGATAATGAAAAAAATTCTTCAAATATTTTAAGTATTGGATATCAAAAACAATTGAAAAAAAAAACTTTCAAAAAAAACGATGAAAATAATAATATAAATAATAATATAAATAATAATTTAAATAATAATTTAAATAATAATCTTCAATCTAAAAATAATGATATGGACAATAATTTAATTTTTAATAATAAACAAAATCCTATTCAACAAATTTTAAATTTTGATAATTTCCAAAATAATCAATTTCAATTTAATCAAAATCATATTTTTCCTCAACAAAATTTTTCATTTCAAAATACTTTTCAAAATGGGAATCAATATAATAATATAATTGATTATGATAATAATTTAATGTTTAATCATAATTTAAATAATAATGGAAATTACAATTTAAGAAGTCTTCAACAATGTATTAATCAATTGATTTTTTCTTTTAAACAATTAGATAATGAAATAAACTCTCAAATACAACAAATGGAAAAAGATATAAAAATAAATGAATTTAAAACTTATGAAGAATATTTAGAAATAATCAATGAAAAAAAATAAAAAAAACTTAATTAAATATTTATTATTTATTTATTGGAACAATAAAAAATAAAAAAAAAATAAAAAAATATATAAAATTTAAAAAAATTTAAATCTATAATAATATTCTTAAAAAAAAAAAAAATGAACAAAATTTTAAATCTCCTCTTTTTAATATTTTTAATAAAATTATCCAAAGAACAAAAAGAGAAAAACAAGACAAAAAAGAAGAGAAAATTTCAAAGAGAAAACACATTATTATTAATAGATGATTTTAATTTTGAAAAAGTAATAAAAAAATATAAAACATTATTATTATTTATAACATCAGAAACATGTGGAGAATTATGTGAAAGTAGACAAGAAGAAGTAATAGCAGCATCAATGCAATTATATAAACATAAACCAAGATTAAATATAGGAAAAGTTATAATAGAAAGAGCACCTCAATTAAAAAGAAGATTTAAAATAAAAGGAACTCCAGATTTATTATATATTGATAATGGTTATTTACAACTTTATACTGGAACTTATACTCCTTATGGAATTTATTCTTGGATGATTAAAAAAAATTCTCCTAATTTAATTGAATTATATAATATAAATGATATTGCAAATTTTAAAAATACTCATGAAGTTTCTATAATATATTTTGGAAATGATAAAGAAATTTTAAGTCATATGAATACAACTTCAATTGCTGATGGATTAAATTTTTATGGTTTTTGTAAAAATGAAGATGCTTTTAATTCATATAATGTTAAAAAAGATACTATAATATTATTTAAAAGTTTTGGAAATGAAAGAACTGAAATTTCAGGAAAAATTACTTTAGAAGGATTATATAATTTTATTAAAAAATATTCTTCTAAAAAAGTTATGAGAATGGATGATCAATCATTTAAAATAGTTTGGGAAGATTTAAATCCAGGTTTAATTATAGTATATGATAAAAGAAGTAAAACTGGAGATATATATAAAAATATAGTTAAAGAATTAGGAGAACAATTATATGGTAGAATTAAAATAATAGAAAGTGGAATAAATACTATAATAGAAAAACAATTATTACCTCAAATTAATTTAACTATAAATGATATTCCTGCTGTTAGATTAACTAATACAACTGATTTAAGAAGACCTGTTTATAAATTTAAAGGAGCAATTACTGTTGAAAATGTTATTAAATTTGTTGAAGATTGGGAAAAAGGAAAATTATATCCTATAATGAAAAGTGAAATTATTCCTAATGAAAGAGAACAAAATAATTATAATATATTTAAAGTTGTTAGTGATAGTTTTTATAAAGAAATTTTAAATGTTAATAAAAATTTTATTGTATTATTATTTAATAATACAGAAGATGATTCATATAAAAATAAAATTCAAGAAATTGAAAAAATTAATGAAGTTATTTTAAATAATAATGAATTAAATTCTAAAGTTAAAGTTGTTCAAATTGATTGTGTAAAAAATGAAGTTTGGAATATGAGATGTAAAGTATATCCTTGTATATATTTAATGAAAAATAAAGAAGAAAATATTAAAGAATCAATTAAATTAAATGAAAAAGAATTTAAATATATTTTCATTGCCAAATCTGCAAATATCAATTTCAATATAAATATACCTTTAATAGAAGAAAAAACAGGGGATTTATAAAATAAAAATAAATAAAATAAATAAAAGAGTAAATAATTTTTTCTAATAATATATCATAAACTTTTTTAATTTAAAAAAAAAACTAATTTTTAACTTATTTCCAAAAAACAAACCAACAAAAAAAACAAAATAAACAAAATAAACAAAAACAAAAGTAAAGAAAAAAAAAAAAAAATAAATACTTTAAACCAAAAAAAAAAAAACTTTATTTCAACCAATTAAACGGATTAGCAAATTCTCCAGCAATATGATAAGCAATATATGGAATAACCATAATTAAATAAGCAATAATAAGAAGACAACAAATCCAACAATACATTTTTTTTCTAAATTTAGGTCCAACACATTGATTTAAATTAGTAAAAGGATTAAGAGAAAATTTAAATCTTCCAACAGGAGGAGGACAATAAGGATTAAAATTAGGTTCATCTCTTCCTTTTCCAACTTTTTCCATATTAGCTTTCCATTGAGGTAAAATTTCCATAGATAATAAAACTTTTCCAATTGAATTTCCTTCACCATTTTTACATTGAACCCAAAATTTAATTCCTTCATTATCATCACTTGAATTTTCAAAAGTAATATTATTATAAATTGTATTTCTTTCATTATTAGATAAACTATTAAAATATTCTCTATTAAATTTAATAGGTAAATCTAAATTTTTTGGTATTATAATTAAATTAGATAAATCAATTTCTGAACCACAAATATAATCATCACTACTAAAAATATCTGCATCATAAACTTGTATAGTTAATTTATTTGGACTTTTTGAAGTATGAATTGGTAAAATCATTCTCCAATTAAAAGAACCAACTCCAGTTTGACATCTATAATGAACATCTGTAGATTGTTTTTCTTTTTGTTCAATATAACATATAATATATATATCAGAAGTTCCTTCAATATCTTTTAATTCAATATCTTCTGTTTCCCAAACAACTAATCTTAATTCTAAATCAATATTTGGTTCTGGTTCAATTGGTAAAGGAATTTTATTATTTCTTTCTTCAAAATCAAATATTTCTAACCATAAATAAATTTCTCCTTGAATTCCATTTATTTCTTCATGTAATAAAGGACGAATTTCTATTGGTTTTTCTATTAAATTTTGCCAATTATTATCAAAATATCTATCTTCTAAATCTATTTTTGTAAATCCTATTAAAGAATCTAATAATAATTCATCATAATCCCAAACTTCTATTTTTAATTGAGATGTTCCTGGAATTTCACAAGGAAGATCATAATATTTATACCATTTACAATTTTTCATATCATCTTGATGATTTTTTCTTTCATTTATTATTTCTTTTTCATTTAATAATATTTTTATATAAGGATCACTTTCACTTAATAAATCTTTTTTAGCTAAATTTAATAATTCTAATATATATAATCTTACTATTAATTTTTTTTTAGATAATATTTTTTTTCTTAATGTTTCATATTTATCAAAATTTTTTAAATTTTTTGATGAATCCATTTTTATAATTGTATCTTGTATTTTTTTATTATACATTTCCATTTTTTTTTTTTCACATATTCTAATAATTCCTTTAAATTTACCATAGTCTTTTTCATTTTCATCATTATTATTTCCTATAAATCCTTCTTGAGAAGGACCACTATTAATAGAACTTACAGTTTGTCTTTCATTATTTACAGAAATTATATTTATTGGATCAGCAGAAAATTCACTTAATATTTTAGATTTAATATCTCTCATTGTTTCAAATAAATCTGTTTCATTTTTTTTATCAATATATTTTCCTCTTCTTATTTTTGCTTTATTAAAAGGAGATTTTAATTTTAATTCTTTTACATTTTCTAAAGGTTCACGAAATATTCTTCTATAATGTTTAGTTAAATTTTCTTTTTTTTGTCCTTCTTCCATTTTTAAAATATATCCAATTGGGAAATAATTTACTTTTGAAGGAACATTACTTAAATCTTCTATTAAAAATTTTTTTTGACTATTTGAATTACGTGAATTTGAAGGAATAATATAATTTGTAAATTCAGGATATTTAACAAATAAAGAAGAATCATATTCTTCTGTTTTTGAATCTTCTCCTTCATTATTTATTAAATTTTCTTCTTTATTTATTTTTTTTTTTGATGAAGTATTTATTTCATTATCTAATTCTATATTATTATTTGTTTGTGATAATTCTGTTTCTTGTATTATTGAATTTGATATATGTATTGCTTCATTATCTGATATATTACTTCCTTTTCTTTCTATTTCTTCTTCATTTTTTTTTATAATTGGTCTTTTAACAAATTGAGTAAATGAATGTCCAAAATTTTTATTTATCTTTTTTTTTGATGTTGTAATTTCTCCTTTATCTTTCTCAAAATCAATTTTTAAATTAGAATTATCATCAATATAATCATCAATTAAATTTTCATTTAAATCTTCATTTTTAATTTCATTATTATAATTTTTATTATTATTTTTATCATAATTTTTATTTTTATTATTATTATCATCATAATTATTATTATTATTATTTTGGTCATAATTATTATTTTTATTATTATTATTATTATCATCATAATTATTATTATTATTATTATTAGAATTCACTGCTTTAAATTTATTTGGAAAAAAATAATTATTTTTAAAAATCTCATTTTTTATATCATATTCAACATTAATTAAATCTTCTTGAATTTGTTTATTAGTTTTTTTAATTAATTTCTTAATATTTAAGCTAAAAACTCCAAGTAAAGAATTATACATTCCACTAAGTAAATGATCATAAACTTCGCATTGTAATTCTGGCATAAAAATTTCATCTTTAGGTAATCTAGCATCAAATTTAATAACAGCATTTATAGTAGGATTATTTCCAGTATCACCAGGAACTGTAGTAATAGTTTTTAAAGTATCTTCAGGTTTTCCAGTAACATTTAAAGAATTCATATCAAATTTAATAAAAGGTTTTTTAACTGGAAACATATTTAAAGGTTTTAAATCTCTTAATCCAAGAACATTAATTTCACATGAATAAGGAATTGTTTCTGGTAAAAAATTTATTTTATTTTTATTATTTAAATTTTCTTCATCAAATATATAAAAAGATAACATAATTTGACCTTGTTTTTTATTTGATTTTGGTAAATATAAATCATGCCATTTTGGTCTTAATAAATCTATAGAATTAAAAGAATAAGCAGAATCACATAACATAACATAATTATATCCAATAACAACATTAGATAATATTTTATTATAATCCATAATTGTTAAAAGAAAAATTGGCCAAGTTGAAGAATCTTTAATATCTAATAAAACATTATCAAAAATTAATTTTTCATTCCAAATTCCATTTATTGTTGAATTTTTTACTGAAGTTTTTAAACTTTTTGTTCCTAAATTTAATGTTACAAAAGGATCACTTGTTCCTTTTGAATCAGCAGCAATTAAACCTTTACTCATATAAATTATAGCAATAATTGTATAATTTTTAGCATTTGGATTTATACTCAATCTACTTTCTCTTCCAAACATTTCTTCTAAATCTTCTACTTCAGGAGAACTATTTGAAATAGGACCTAATTGAGAACTATGAAAATGAGGATTTATAAATTCATTAATATTAAAATCTTTATCTTTTTGAGTATTTATTACACACAATTTTAATTTTATTATTCCACTTTGCATCATATTTTCTACTTTTCCAACTGCAGAATCAGGAAGTAATTTAATAATATAAATATCTCTACTTAAATAAAATTTAGATGCTTTTATTCTTTGAAAACAAATATTATTTTCTCCTTTTTTATCTGTAATATATATAAATATATCAGGTAAATTTTCTATATTTTCTGATAAAGTTAAACATTGTATTGAACCTGCAACATTCCATTCAATATTTCTATTTTCTGTTTTTCTTGAAGGAAATAATTTTGTATTTTCTTGAATAGAAATTCTAACTCCACATTCTTTAAATTGTTCTGGTAAATATAATGTTTCATATATTTTAAAATAAACACTCCATTGATTTGGTCTTCCTTTATTATAAACTTCTTTAATATATTCTTTATCTTTCATATCAGAAACTTTAACAACAGGAGCATCAACATTTTTTACTTCAAATTTCATTAAAACTCTTCCTTTCCATTTACTTCCAATTTCTGAATTATAATTCATTAAATCATATATTTTTCCATGTTTATTTATTGGAGAACCATAAATATTAAAATATTGTAAATTACTATATTTTCCATTTAATATATCATCAATTTTTAATTCTAAAGAACCAACAATATCATCTATTGTAGGATCTTTATCTTTTATAATTAATGTTATATTTTGACTAACTGAAGGAACAGAAACAGGAATTTCTATTATTTGATTCCATTCACAAATTTCTTTTTTCATTTCAACAACTTTTGTTTTTCTTTTAATTCCCATATAATTTACTTCAATATATCCATCACATTCTCTATTTATTTTTTTATCAAATATTAAAGAATCCATATCAGGAAATTCTTCTCCTCTAAATATATGAATTGCAATTAATTTATATTCTATTTTAATTTGAGCTGGAATTAAAAAATTTGAACTATTACTTTCTTTATTTTCTAATTCAATTCTATTATCATTTTCATGAAGAATACTAATTGAAAGTTTTAAATAACCTCCTATTTTTGTTATATCTTTTGATTCTGGATTTGCAAGAGCTAACCAAAAATTATGTATAGAATGCTCAGGATTATTATAAATATATTCAAAATCAAATTCATAAATTCCAAAATAATTTTCTTTCTTTAAATTATTTGCATCATATACTTCAATTAATATTTTTTCAGAATCTAACATTTCTTGAGTTAAATTTGATTTTTCAAAATAAAAATGTTCATTAAATATATATGATGTACATCCTAATTTTGTTTTTTCTGTTCTTTTTGTTTTTCCTAAACATGTTATTTTTACTATTGGAAATGGTTCTTTATCTTTTTTTATTTGAGGAAGATTTTTTACTTCTTCTACTAATACATGAACTGTATAATCTCCTTTTTTCATTAATATTAATTTTTCTTCTTTTTTTGATGTTGTGTCTATTATTGATGATTCTTTTAAAGTGGTTTTTGATTCCATTTTTAATTATTTTTTTATATCTTTATTTTTTTTTATTTGTTTTTGTTTGTTTAATAAATGAATTTTTAATTTTTTTTTACGTTTTTTTTTCCATTAAATTTAGAGTATAAATTATAATAAAATTATTTTTTATTTTATTTAATTATTTCTTTAGAAATTAATTTATTTATTTTATCATAATTAATTAAATATATAAATACTAATTAATCTTCTATTCAAAATACAATATATTCAAATCAAAAATGTAAAAAATTTTAAAAATAAGTTTTGATAAAAAATATATAATATTTTAATCATTAAATATTATTGAGAAGGAATAATTTATAATATAATTTATATATTTTTATTTTAATTAATTTTTAAAAAAAGTTATCCTCAAAATTCAACTAGAAAATATTACATTAGAACTTAAGAAAAAAATGATTAATAAGGAAAATCTTTTAATAAAGATTATAATTAATTATAATAAATAAGGAAAAAATATGACATTAAGTTATTCTGATTATAAAAGTAAAAAAGATATAAATACATGGATATCAATTTATTACTGTAAAAATTGGGGGTTAAGAGAAGCAATGAGAGAAATATTACAAAATCAAAAAGATAGTATTATAGAATTAATAGGAAAAGATAATTTAATAACAGAAGCATTAAATGATTATGAATTTGATTTTTTAAAAAAGGGAACAACAGAAATTTATGGAAGAATAAGATATGATAAATCAAGAGAAATATTATCTATAGAAAATAAAGGAAAATTAGAAACATTTAATTTATTATTAGGAGGAACAACAAGAAATAGTAAATCAAAAGATAGTGGAATTATAGGTTGTTTTGGAGAAGGATTAAAAATTGCTGCTTTAGCTTTTTTAAGAGAAGATAAACAAATATCAATTATTCATAGTAATCAAGTTTGGAGATTTTCTTTAAAAGAAGATCATAATTTTATTAGAAATAATTTACCTGAAAAATGTTTATGTTGGAGATGGGAAGAATATAATAATAAAGATAATATGGATAAAGTTATTGTTCAAATTAGAAATATAACTTATAATGAATGGTTAACACAAATTGATAATTATTTATGGTTAGTTAGTAAAGTAAAAAATATTGCTTTAATTAATACAAACTATGGTGATGTTATTTTAGAACCTTCTTTTCAAGATAAACTTTATTCTCATGAAGTTTTTGTTATGAAAAGTAATGAAAATATAAAATATGGATTTAATATAGATTTAGTTTTAGATAGAGATAGAAATTGTATTCCTAATATAGAAGATTGTAGAAACAAAATTGAAAAAGTTATTTCTGATATTTTAAATAATTATAAAAATTATCAAAAAAAAATAGAAGATATGAATTTCAGTGAAGTTGAATTATTTGATAAATTTCCAGAAAATATTATTGATTTATTAGAACATAATTGTAGTTTTTTAAGTAATTATAATTATAATTTGTCATCTTCAGGAGCAAATCTTCTTTGGGAAATAAATAAAAATAAAAGAAAAAAAACAGATAAAAGATTTGATACTAATGATAATAAATTAATCCCTCAACCTTCATATGGTGGTGTTGAAAATTTTTTAAAAGAAAAACATTTACCAACTGATTTTTATGAATATTTTAATGTGTCTTCCACATTATATTATTCTTTGTCAAGATCAAATTATTATGAAAGTTGTGATACAAGATTTCAAAAATTAATTAGTGCTACTGTTGAAACTAATTTTCCAAATGAAGAAGTTGAAAAAAATGTAAATTCTATGGTTGAAGAAATTATATTATTAAACAGTTCTTTTAATAAAAATCAAATTGTATTTAAGTCTTTTCCAAATGAAGAAACATATTATTCAATAAGTGGAAAATATTATTTTTCAAGTTTATTGTTCTCAAAACCAGAAAAAATGAAAAAATTTGTTACAGGAAAAATTTTAGACATGTTAGGAGTTAAGATATATGAATTATTGGAACAATTTAATTTAATTAAAAAAAGTAGATAATATTTATTATATATTTATTCTTATATATAATCATCAATATTAAAAATTCTAAATTTTTTTTTTGGTTTTTTTTTCATTTCATAATTAAAGATAATCATATTATTAAATTAATTTATAAAGTAAATTATTTTTATTGTCAAATTAAAATTTAATTTTTAAAATTCTTACTATATCATTACAAAACTATAAATATACTTGAATTATTTGAAAATTAATTTCATTATTAAAAGATATAAAATAATTATTTTCAGATTTAAATAAAAAGAAAAGATTATTGTTTCAATTAAATTATTAAAATTTTTTTATCATTGATATATATTAAAAATAAAATAAATTTATATTCTTTGATAAAAATAATATATTTATTTTTCTAAATTGAATAATAAAAATTTGAAATAATTAAATTAAATAGTATAAATGATTATTAAAATTATAAATAAACAATTTTTCATAGGAAAAAAGGTATAAAGAATTTGATTATAATATTTTATTTATTTAATTAATGATAATTTATACATTATTTTTCAAATAATAAAAGTTTTATAATAAGCAAAAAAAATTATAATATAATCTAATCAATTATGATTAAAGAATGTTTTATTGATAAATAATTTATATTAAATAAAAATCAAATGAAAAACAATTGTAAATAAGTTTGGAAAAAACAAAATAAATAAAAATTAATAATTATTTATTATTTTTCTTTAAATCGGTTTCTCAAATTTATTTAATTTCTTCAAATAAATACTTTTATCTTCAACTTTTGTTTTTATTTTTGTTAATTTATCATTTTTTCATAAATTTTTTTATAAATTATTTCAATCTTTTTTAATGGTAACTCAATATCCTAAATCATTTAAGTTCATCTTTTAATTTCGATTATATTAAACTTTAATTATTTCTTTTTTTATTAGATATAATATTTTAATCAATAATATTTATTAGAATCAAGATAATTTAATTGCTCATATTTTGAAAAATTAAGAATTAAATTATTTTTTTAATAATTCAACTTGACAGATAGATAATTAGCTAGATTTAAATATATTTATCACTAAAATGAATAAAAAACAAAAAATAAAAAATCTTTGACTTAACAATTGAATTCTAATTTTTTAACAAATCAAAAAATATATATTGTTCAACTTTGTTAATGCTTTTAATATTATGATTTGATAAATTTTTTATTAAGATTTTAATAAAACAAATTTTATTAGTTTTGACATGGGGATTGGGGATTGGGGATTG
>JAJJKW010000398.1:0-33276 GCA_023805745.1 Isotricha sp. YL-2021b | reverse complement strand
TCTTTGAATATTTAAAATAAAGGAAGATTATATGCTTGTATTACTTCAAGACCAGGACAAGTTGGTAAAGCTGATGGTTATTTATTAGAAGGTAAAGAACTTGAATTTTATGTTAAAAAGTTAGAAAAAAAATAAATAATAAAAAATATCTCTTAATATTTAAAATAAAAACAATATAATACTTTTTTTATTATTTTTACAAATCACAAAAATATAAAGTTTATTTTTAAAAATAATTAAATTTATATTTATAGAGCAATATTTTCATAACCCTTTTTTTAACACAATAATAATCTTAAAATAAAGCTATTTATTTAGGAATGATATTAAGAAATTCTTCAGAATTAATTTTTTCTTTTTTAAACATTTTAAAATCATTAATAATATCATTTTCATTCATAACTAAATTTAAAGCTTTTCCAGTTTGAAGAACTGATTCTGCAGTAATATAATCATTATCTTGTTTAAAATAATTAAAAACAGTATTTAAATTATCTTTTAAATTATTATATGGAATAGTAGAAACCATAGCAGCTAAAAATTCTGTATAACTAACTTCATTATCTTTATGAAAATCTAATCCATTCCAAATTAATTTTAAATCACTATCACTTATATTTATTCCATTTTTTTTAAATCCATTTCCAATTTCTGGTATTGTTAAAACTCCTGTATTTTCTGTATCTAAAACATCAAAAAAATCACTAAATTGTTTAATTTGTTTTTCAGTACTTAATTTAGCAATAAAAAAATAAATTTCTTTTTGTAATATAGGTTTATTTGCAAATTCTTTTAATGATTTTAATGTAGAATTACTAAATAAATTACTTTCTTTTTGAACATAAAATTTCTTGAACCAAGGATGTTGAATACATTGTTCAGAAGTAGGTCTTTTAGTATAATCTTTAACTAAAATTTTATCAATTAAATCTTTTATTTCATCAGAACATTCAACTTCCTCTAAATATTTAGTATTATATGAATTTTTCTTAATATTATCTAATAAATTATTTCTTTCACCAGAACTATTAAAAGGAAATTTTCCAGTTAACATTTGATATAAAATAACTCCAACAGACCAAACATCACTTTGAGGAACAGAAATTCCATCAATTAATTCAGGAGACATATAATATGGTGTTCCTACACTTTTTGTATCTTTTACTGTTTGAGTTGCTAAACCAAAATCTATTAATTTTAAAGTTGAATAATCTTTTTTATTACTAAATAATAAATTTTCTGGTTTTATATCTCTATGAACTATTTTTTTTGTATGAAGAAATATTAAAGTTTTAAATAATTTATATATTATTTGTGACATATCTTTTTCTTCAATTTTTGTATAATCTTTTAATGTTATTATTTTAAATAAATCATGTCCATTTAAATATTCCATCATTATATGTAAATAAAAATCATCTTCAAATGTTCCGAAATATTTTACAATGTTTGGATGGTCTAATTTACTTAAAATACTAATTTCAGATTGAATTAATTCATATTGTGTTTTTGATATTCCTTCTTTTTTTAAAGTTTTAATTGCATATAATAATTCGTTATTTGTTCTATCTCTATATAAACGTACTTTTCCAAATGATCCTGTTCCTAAAACATATATTAATTCATAATTTTGTTTAACATCTCCTCCAGAATAAATACTAACTTTTCTTTTTATTTTTCCTTTTGCTGGCTCTTGAACATCAGAATGTGAGCATCCCATTTTTTTAGTTTATTAAATCAAAAAGGAAAAAATAATTAAATACTATTATTTATAGTTAATATTTTCATGAAGATTAATAAACAATTTATTGTAATTATATTACTGTCTTTATATTATATCTTTTTTATTAAATATACATTATTTTTTGTTTAATATTAATATATCAAATTTATATATTCTTTTAACTGGCAGTTAATAAAATTTAAATAAATATAAATTATAAAACAGCAAATAAATTGAAATAAAAAAAATAAGAAACAAAATTTTAAAAAAATAAAGTTTTTTAATAATTTAAAATTAATTTATTTTTCTTTACAAACCTTAACAGCCTCAACAGAACCAATTCTCGAAGCTCCGAATTCAATCATTTTTTTTGCTTCAACATTAGATTTAATTCCTTCAGCTTTAACACCTAATTTTCCTCCAATAGAATTTCTCATAATTTTAATATGTTCTAATTTACAATTTTTTTTAGAAAATCCAGTAGAACTTTCAATAAAATCAGCATTTCCAGCAGAACATAATAAACAAGCATCAATAATTAAATCTTCTTTTTCTAATAATGGAGCTTCAATAATAACTTTTAATATACTAATATTATCATGACATAATTTAGATAATTGATTTATTTCTTCATATATTTCTTTATATAATCCATTTTTTAAATAACCACAATTTATTACCATTGAAATTTCTTTTGCTCCATTTTTTAATGCTAAATTTGCTTCTGTTAATTTTACTTCTGTTGATGAATTTCCTAAAGGAAAATTAACAACTGAAGAAATTTTTACTTCAGAATCTTTTAATAATTCAGAAGCTAATTTAACATAACATTCATTAATTAAAATAGAATAAAATTTATTTTCTTTTGCTTCATTACATAATTTTGTTATATCTTCTTTTGTTGTATCTTGATTTAATAAAGTACTTTCAATATATGATGTTATTGGTTTATTTTCTTCTGGTTTATATTCATTTGGTTGAGGACATGTTATATCATATTTTTCTTTAATATATTTTATTCTTTCTTCAATTTCTTTATTATGATTTTGATTATTTTCTTTTTCTTTTTCTTCTGCTTTTTTAGCTTTTTTTTCAGCTTTTTTTGCTTTTTTTTCTTCTCTATTAGCTTTTTTTTCTGCTTTTTTATTTTCAGTTTTATTATCTTTTTCTCCAGTATTTAAATTTTTAACATCAACTTTTCCAGTAAAAATACTAATATTTTTAGTTTTACCATCAGGAATAAAATTAAGATACATAGGTTTATTATCTTCAGGTAATTTATCAACAATAAAATAACCTCTTCTTTCAAATTGTATTTTATCTCCTTTTTGAGCTTCATTAATAATACTTTCAGCATAAGCTTCAGTTTCAAATTTACTATTATTATTAACAATATCTTCAATATTCATTCCTTCTTCGAATTTTTTTACAGTAATTAAATGACTATATTCAACTAAAATAACTTTAGTATATAAATTATCTTTCATAGGAACCCAATGACAAACATGAGTTTTTTTAAAATCTTTATCTTCAGGAGTTAATTTAATATAAACACAAATAATATTTCCATTATTATCTTTATCAACTTTTTCAACAATAGAATTTCCCCATTTATATAAAGTTAATTTTTGTCCTTCTTGAATAGTCAAAGCATCTTCTTTTTCAATAACTAAATGATTACATCTTTTTTGAATTCTACTTCCTAAATTTTTATTTTTTTGATGCCAATCAACATTAACTTCTTCAATTAAATCATCATTCATATTATTAATAATAACTTTTACAGCACCTTCGCATTTTACAGCAAAATATCTTTTAGCAATATTATCAATATAATTTCTATTAATAGCATAAATTTTATCCCAATCCATTAAATTATTTTTTTTAGAAGCTCCTTGTTCTAAACAAAAATCTTTTAAAGCATCAGGAACTAATCCTCTTCTAATAAGAGCTTGAACAGTAGGAAAACGAGGATCATCCCATCCATCAACTCTTTTAGTTTCAACAAACCATTTTAAATATCTTTTTGAAAGAACTGTATGAATTAAATTCATTCTTGAAAATTCATAAACAATAACTTTTCTTAAATTAAATTTATTTTGAACCCATTCATACATTGGAATTCTATCTGAATATTCATTTGCTCTCATTGCATGTGTTATTCCTTCTATTGAATCTAATATTGGACATATAAAATCATATGTTGGAAATAAATGATAATTTTCACCACATCTTGGATGAATATCATCAGAAAAACGATAAAATACAGGATCTCTTAAACATTTATTTGGATTTAAATAATCTATTTTTCCTCTTATACAATATTTCTTTATTTCTTCACTTGGATTTTCTTTTATCATTTCATTCCATATTCTTATATTTTCTTCTATTGTATTATCACGGTTTTTACTTTTAATTCCATTTGTTCTTTCTTCTTTCATTTTTTCTCCTTCAGTATTATCACAATATGCATTTCCTTCTTTAATCATTTGAAACATATATTCTCTAATTTTATCAAAATAATCTGATGAATGAGTTAATTTATCTGGAATTATTTCTAATGATTTTAAATCTTTCATTATATTATCTTCAAATTCCCCTTTTTCTTTACTTGGATTTGTATCATCAAATCTTAATATCATTTTTCCATTATAACGTTTTGCTAAATGATAACATAACATTGCTGCTTTCACATGTCCTATGTGAAGGTAACCTGATGGCTCAGGAGCGAAACGTGTTACTACTTTTCCCATTTCTGCATTGGGAAGAACGTCCATTTGGGCTGTTACTTTTTTTCTCTCTTGCTTTTGAGGAGGCTGTTTTTTGTTTTCTTCGGATGACATTTTTTTATTTTTTTTAAAGGTTTAAATGGTTATTTTTTTGGTTTTTTTACTTAAATATTTTTTTTTTATTTTTATTTTTATTTTTTTTTTTATTTTTTTCTTTGGAGATTTTTTTTGCTTTTATTTATTTATTTAAATATATTGTATTATTTTTTTTTTTCTTTGTTTTTATGAAATTTTTAATTATTGAATTTATTTTTTTAATTGTAATTGTTTAAATTATTTAAATATCAAAAATATAATTTATGCTTTAATTTATAAAGGAAGTATCAATTTCTATTTATCTTTTTTATTTTAATACTTTTTTTAACCTAGCTCAAAATCAATATTATTTATTAAATTTTAAATAATTAGATAAATTTTGAATTTATTTGATTATCTTTCTAAACATTATATTTCATTTGTTAATTCATTTGTATTATATTTTCTTTTTTACTTAGATTGAAAAATATTTTTTTCCCTCAATAAATCATAAAAAACAATCCATTTTATTATCGTTAATTATAAGATTAATTAAAACACTTTTATTTACATATTCTTTGATTATTTCTTTATTTTTTTCTTTTTAATATTTCTTCAAATTCTTCTCTTTTAATATTTGAAATATTTTATCTTTTTTTAAACTAATATCTTTAATTATTTCAATTGAAATCTTATCATTTATTTTAATTATTGTGGAAGAAAAAAATTGGAATAATATATAATTTCCATATTATAAATAATATTTATTTGAAATAGATAATCTTTATTTATTTTTTAATATACTTTCCTAATATTTTTTTCAAAAGGAATTAAAATATTTTACCATGAATTATTTAAGGAAAATGAGGAAAAACAAATAGAAAAGGAAAAAAAAAAGAAAAAGAAAAAAAAGAAAAAAGAAAAAAGAAAAAAGTAAAAAGAAAAAAGAAAAAAAGTTAAATTAATATAATATTAAATAAATATTTAATAAAAAATAATAAATAAATAAACCATTAATTATTTCTATTTTTGAAAATTCATTTATTTAAATTATAATTATATTTTTATTTATTATATAAGTTTTATGAAATTTACTTATTGGAATTTGAAAGATTATTATACTATAAAAATTTGAACTTTTAAAATCTATTAAATTTATTACTATTTTTCCATTTAGTTTTTTTATTTGAAATTTTTTTTTATAATTAATATTAATGATTTAATTATTTTAAAAATAATTTCCATTTTTATTTATTCATTATTTGTTTTATTTATTTAATATAATTTATTTTTTAAAAATATTGTTTTTTTTATTTGATTAATATGGATAATATTGATAATGAAAATAATCCAAATAATGAAGTTAAATTATCATCATTACAAAGTGTAGATGAGTCTTTAAAATTTATTAAAAAAACTAATTTAAAAAATAATAAAAACTCAATTTATGATATTGAAATGAATCAAAATTCAATTCCAAAAAAGAAAAAAAGAAAATATGGAAGATTAATAATATTATATATTAAAGATGAAGATCCAATATATGTCATGGGAGAATTATTTCCTTTTTGTTTTATATTTAATTTATTATTTATATTTTGTTCCATATTTTATCTATATGGAAAAGTTTATAAATTTTATGTTTTTATAGGTTTTATTATAGGAATAATTCAAATATTGTTATATACTTTATCAGGAATATTAAATCCAGGTTTACCAAAAATAGAGTATGAAAAATTAATATATGAAGATGTTTCAAATAAAAATTTTAGACAATGTAAAGATTGTAAATTTTGGATTAATACTGAATATTCTACTCAACATTGTAATGAATGTAATGTTTGTATTGAAGGTTATGATCATCATTGTTGTACATTAAATATATGTATTGGAAAAGATAATTTAAAAATATTTTATTTTTATATTTTAGCTTCTTTTATTTTTGTAATTTATTTCATAATTGGATTTTTATCACGTTAATAAATTTATAAGTAATAATTATTATATGGAAATTTTTTAATTAATTTGAATTATGTAAAAAAATTAAGTATTTTTTTTATATTAAATTAAAAAAAAAATTAATGTCCTAATTGAGACTTTCTAAGACGATCTCTTTCAAATTCAATATCAAAAATACCTGATTTTTTAGGTAAATCAATTCCTTCTTTGCTGTTTATTTCATTATCGTCTGATTGAAAATCAGCACTTTCCCCATCATCAAGAGGTTGTTCTGTTTTATTATTCGTTATATTATTATTATCATTTTTTATATTATCTGGAATTTCAGTTGGATTTTTTGTTATTAAATTTTCCTTATTATTATTATTATTAATTACTTTATTCTTTAATTTTTCATTATCATTTCCATTATCATTATCATTAACATTTTCGTTATCTTTATCATTAACATTATCATTATAATTATTTTCTTTTAGAATTTGTTTTTCTTGATTTGGTTTTTCAGAAGGACCAACAAATTGATTATAAATTTTTAATTTCTTTTGAATTGAATTTGGAAGATCAACTTCATTATCACAAGAACCTCTTGTATTAACAATTTTTTGTAATTCAGTAGCAATAGTAGGTAAAAATATAAAATTAAAAACATTAATAGCTTGATCAATAATAAAGCAAGTAACACAAACTAAAATAATATTCATCCATAAAATTTCAGAAGAAAAAGCTACCATCATAGAAGCACAAGAATTAAAGAAATTCCAATTATGAACAATAATTAAAAATACAATATAAGCAATAAAAGTAATAATTAATAAAATAATAAAATGAAAAACAGTTTCATACCTAGTAAAAATAATCAAATCAATAGAAACAATTAATAAAATATTAGTAAATAAATTAACACTATTAAACCATAATCCTGCAATATTACCATCATCATTAGCAGTTAAATTATATAAAGAATAAATAACAAAATAGCAATTAATTAAGCAATGAATTAATCCTTTAAGTAAAGTTAAACCAAAATTAACAACAGTAAAAATTGGATTATCTCTAGTTTCACTAAATAAAAAAGGTAACATTTTTCTAACAATTTCACCATCATTAGGTTTAACATCAAAATCCATAACAGCTCTAACACCTAAAGGAAGAGAAGTAAATAATAAATTAAATAAAGTAATAAACCAATCATCAATTATAGTTTGTCCTGAGAAATTATTATAAAAACCATAGCAAAATTGAATTAAAGTAAAAACAAAATTTTTATAGAAAAAATACATAACACATTCACAATTTCTAATATAATTAGTTCTTCCATGAAAAAGCATAATTCTATGTAAAAATTTAAATTCTCCAATAGCATAATCAGAACTTTGAACAGCTCTCATTCCTTCTTCTCCATAAATACCAACTCCAATATGAGCTTCCATTATCATTGAAACATCATTTCCTCCATCTCCAATAGCTAAAGTAACTGCTTTAGGTTCATAATTTTTCATCATTTTTACAACTTGACTTTTTTGCAATGGTGATACACGACAACAAATTACTGCAACAGCATCTTTTGCTATTTCCAAAAACATTCTTTGTATATCATCACCATTATTTATTGTTAATAATGCTTTTTCATCTACTAAAATACCAAATTGTACTTTTTCCATTGATTCATATTGTCCTTTAAATCCATGAAATTCTTTTACAAAATTATGAATTACTTCATCCATTTCATTTTGATTTATTATTTCCATATCTTCATTTTTTTTCACTTCTAAACCACATATTTCAAATGTTTTCATTTCTTTTGATATTAAATTACATGATAAACCTATATTATATGCTGTATTCATTTTATCTCCTGTTAACATCCAAATTTTCACTCCTGCCATTCTTAAATCTCTTATTGTTTCTGGTACTTTATCTTGTAATTTATCTTCAACTATTGTGGTTCCTATTAAAAATAATTCATTTTCTATTGTTTTATATACTTCTGCTACTTTCCTATCTTTATCTTCTAATTCTAAATTTGCTTTTTGTAATTCATCTGCAAATCTTTGATATTCATCTTCTGTTAATACTTTCATTGCTACAAATAATGTACGAAATCCTTGGGCTGAAAATTTATTTACATAATTTTTACATTGTGCTAATATTTCAGGACGAGTATCTTTACTTAATAAAGTTTCTATGACAGAATCTGCTCCTTTACAATATAATTTAATTATATTTCCATCTTTCATAATTACTGTTTCTCTTTTTCTATCAGAATTAAATTCTATTAATTGTAATCTTTCTAAATTTTTTTCACCTCCTTTTCCATCTCCTAATTTTATTCTTTTTATTGTTGATTGACCACTTTCTGTTAAAGCAAATCCTTGTTCTCTTGCACTTTTTACTAATTCAATACTATCTGGACTCATTGCAATATAATCTTCACTTCCATCATCATTTTTTTGAATTGAACAATCATGACATAATGCTAATGCTTGCCAAAATTCATATAATATATCATAACTATTTTCTAATGAAATTGAATAATTTTTATCTTGAGTACTATATGCTTTATATCCTGGATAATTTGTTGTACATATTTTTTTATCTTTTGATTGAATTGAATTATACATTTCTAATCTTTTAAATGGAATTATATTTTCTTCTTCTCTGAATTTTATATTTTTTGGAGATGATTCATCTTCTAATCCTCTTAAAAATTCATAACATACATCTCCAATTACACAAAATCTAAATTGCATTTTATTACATGTTAAAGTTCCTGTTTTATCACTAAATATATAATTTACTAATCCTAATTCTTCATTTAATGAAACTGAATTTGGTGTTACCCATCTTTTTCTTAATTTAGAATAACCTTCTACATCACAACTCATAAATCCACCTTGAATTAATTTAACAATTTCTAAAGTAATAATTAAAGAAATAGGTATCATAGTATTTAATAAAAGTAAATAAGTAAAATAAGAAATAACACTTTCAA
This sequence comes from Isotricha sp. YL-2021b, assembly GCA_023805745.1. NCBI lineage: Eukaryota > Ciliophora > Litostomatea > Vestibuliferida > Isotrichidae > Isotricha > Isotricha sp. YL-2021b. The sequence goes on along the minus strand of JAJJKW010000398.1, from coordinate 23,798 downwards.
CAGCGTATTTATATTTAGTAACTTTATAAATTTTATCAAAATCTTCTAAATTTTTTTTATAATAAGCTCCTCTTAAAATAGCAGAAATAATACATAAAACAGTTTGAAAAATAAAAATAAAAAGTAAAGTTTTATTCATTAAAGTTTCAACACTAGAATATTTAACTCTTGGATCTTTAGCATTTTTCATAATTTTACAATTATGTCCAGTATAACAAACAATACCAATAATCCATTGAGTATTTCTTAATTTAGCTCCTTTTAATAATAATTGTTTAGGATCTAAAGGAATATTAAAGTCTTGATTAGAAAGATTATTATCTTGAACATCAAATTTAATATGCATTTTACCATTTAATTGATATAATTCAGGATTAGGATGATCACAAATAACATTACCACTAATATTAAAGTTATTACATTTAATATTATTTTTTTTAAATTTATTAGCAGTTTGATTAGGAGAACATTTTAATTTTAATGTTTTTTCTCCATCAAGAGTTCCAGTTTCAATAAAACAAACACCATCTTGAATTTCAGAATCAATAAGAATTAAATCTGCAGGAAAAGCATTATCTATTTTAACTTCTACAATTTCTCCCATTTTTAAATCACCACTCTTACAAGCAATCCATTTTCCATCTCTATAAACTTCTGCAGGTTCAGAATTTTGTTCTTTATCTAATTTTGCTCTTGCACAATCTTCAATTGCTTCTCTTATTAAAGAAACACTTAAAACAAATACTACAGGAATTAATGCTGTTTCTGCTCCTAATGGTGATATTGCTGGTATACATTGAATTATTGCACAAAATAAAAAATATATGTTTGCTGGACGCATAAATTGATACATTAATGCCTTTGGTAAAAATGTTATTACATTGTATTTTGTTGTATCTACTTTGTTGTCTTTAAATTTATATTCTTTTGTATTTTTTTCCGAGTCGTTTATGTAAAATTGATATAAGTTTGCTGTCGATTTTGACGTTGAGGATTTTGAGACGTTGGTTTCTGATTTTGATGGTTTTAATGTGGTTTCTTGAGTTGTCATTTTTTTTTTTTATTTGAATTGTTTTTTTATATATTTTTTTATGATTTTTTTTTTTCTTTTTTTTTGATTTAATTATTTTTGATTTTTTTTCCTTTTTTTTAATTAGGATTGCTTAGAAAGGGATTTTTATTTTATTTTTTTTATTTAGGGTTTTTATTATTTTATTATTTTTTTTTCATGTTTTTTTATGGGATTTGTTTTATTTTCATTGTTTTTTTATTCTTTTTTTCTTTATTACTTTTTTTGGAAATTTTAATGTTTTGGATATTATTTAAATATCACGCAATTAAAAATATTTAAAAATAATAATTTTTTTCATTAAAAAATTGAAAGAAATTTAAAATTTAAAATTTTTTATACTTTTAAATTTTCAAAAAAAAATGTATTTTTTAATTTAATATAAAACCAATTCAAATATATAAAAATAATTTATTTAAAAATAATAAATATTTATTTCTTTTTTTTTTTCTTTTTCTTTTCTCCAATTCCCATTCCCATAATTTCTCCTAATAAATCTTCTAAACCCATTTTTCCTTTTTTTCCTTTTTTCCCTCCAAAAATTTCATCAAAATCTTCAAATTCCTCATTTTTAGAATTTTCATAAGCTTCAACAGCATCTTTCCATTTAGTTTCTTTAGAAAATTTAGATTTATTATATTCATTTTCATGTTTTTCAATAAAATGTTCTTCAATTAAATCTTCATCAAATTTATTTTTACAAAATTTACAAGTTTTTTTTTTCCCTTTTCCTTTTGTATTTTCATCTACAAAATCTAAAAAACTTTGTAAATCAATATCAATTTCTTCAATTTCTTCTTCTTCACTCCCTTCATTTTCAAAATTATTTTTTTCTTCTTCTTCTTCATCATCTTCATTTATAATTTTATATACATTTTTATATCCTTTTCCTTTTCCAAATAATAAATAAGGTAAATTATTTTGATATTGTATTTCTTTATCTTTTTCTTCATGCATATGACTTTTTATTTCTTTTCCTTTTCTAAATATAAAAAATTTTAAATGATGACAAGGAAAACTCATATCAGGAATATCTTCCATATCAATATCAAAAAAATCATTAAAATTAAAAGTAAAATTATTCATAAAATCTTCAAAATTAAAATTATCTTCATCAAGAACTCCATATTTATCATATCTTTTTCTTTTTGTTTCATCTGATAATATTGAATATGCTCTTGATATATTTTTAAATTTTTCTCCTGCTGTTTCATCATTTGGATTTTTATCTGGATGATATTTTCTTGCTAATTTTCGAAAAGATGATTTTATTTCTTCTTGAGATGCTTTTTTTGATACTCCTAATATTTTATATAAATCTTTTTCATCTTCTTGATTTGACATATTTTTATTTTTTTAATTTGAAAAAAAAAAATTAAAAAAAAAGAAATAAATAAATAAAATGAAATTAAATGAAAATAAAAACAAAATTAATATAAATAAAATAAAAAATAATTTAATTTTCATCAAATAAATAAATCAAAAAATAAAAAAATAAAAATATTAAAAAATTAAAAAATGTCAATAACAGTTCTTTCAGGTCAAGGAATATCAAATCATTCATTAAATCATTCAGTTTCAAAGCAAATGTATTCATTTCCAAAAAGTACTCGTTTTAAAGTATTAAATAAATCAAGTAGTGCAACATTTTTATATAATATACCATCAAAATTTTCTCAAAGAAAAGCATTTATAGGATATGGAACTAAAAGTGATTTTACTAAATTACAACCATCAAATGCACATTTTTATAATATAGTAAGAGAATTTGATAAAGTAGATCATCCTTATATTGATTTTAAAAATTATCCTCATTATTCTTTTGGATTATCTAAAGAACATATGTTAAAAAGAGTAATTAATGGAAAAACATCAGAAATAAAACATTTAGCTCCTGGACCAGGAAAATATAATTATTTAAAACCTTTTGGTAGTTTTTCTCCTAAATATTCTATTGGAAAAAAATATAAATCTAAAGAATTTATTGGTAATAATATTTCACCAGGACCTGCAAGATATAAAAATAATTTAGTTTTAAATAAAAAAGGATATTATTCTTTAAGTAATTTTCATAATTCTTCTTTATATTCTATTGGAAAAGAAAAAAGATTTAATTATAATAATAGAATTACTCCTGGTCCAAGTCAATATAATTTAGGTTATTTAATTAATGGAACTGGAACAATTTATAATAGTATTTATAGAAGTCCAACTTCAAAAACTTTTGGAAAGAAATATAAAAGTATTTTTGATTATGAAAATGGAACTCCTGGTCCAGGTGCTTATACTACTTTTAGTGAATTTGGTATTTATAGAAGTAAATATGGTGATAGAAATAAAATTAATAAAATTAAAAATAATTCTCTGAGTCAAAAAAGCTTAAATAGTCTTAGTGCTTCTTTAAATTCTACTGATGGGTTTAGCTCCATGTATGCTTCTAGTAAAAGTATGTTTTATGGAAGAGGAAAATTAATTAAAGGAAAAAATAAAAAAAAAGTTAATTTAAAAAACATTATTAATGTAAAAAATGGAGATAATCATATTAATATTCATGATAATAATGAAAATAATGATAATAAAAATGATAATTATTATAATTTGGAATATAAAGAAGAAGAAAGTATTGAAAATAAAAAAGTAAATGAGGGAAATAATAATAATGATAATAAAGAAAATGATAATAAGGAAAATAAAGATAATGAAAAAGATAAAAATAATAATAATAATGAAAATAAAGAAAATCAAAAAGATAATAAAAAAGAAAAGAATAATGCTGAAAAAGAAAATAATAATAAGGAAGATCAAGAAAAAGATAATAATAATAATGATGATAACATAAAAAAAGAAGAAATTGTTGAAAATAAAAATGACAAAATAGAAGACAATGATGAGGAAAAGAAAAATGAAAATTAAAAATTAAAGTAAAAGATTTGAGAAAATATAAATTTAGTATTTATTATCTGTTAACAATAGTTTATTTATTCTTTAGAATTTTTATTTTTTTTGATTTTGAAATAAAAATTTTTAATCATTTTAAAGTAAAAATAGATATAAATAAACTAATTATTTTATTTAATTAATATTATGATTTTATTAAATAATGCATAGAGATTTTGGATTAGGACGAACTTCTTATTTACCAAGAATTCAATATAATCAATTTAATCCAAATCAAAAATATTATCAAAATAATCATACAGGAAAACTAAATTATTTAGAATTATCATTAAATAATAGAAACACAATATCACCACATTATCAATATAGTAAAAATTCAAATAATTTAAATTTCAATAATTTTGGAATTGGAAATCAAAATACAAATTCATTTAGAAATACATTTTCATCTTCAAAACCAAAATATTCTCCTTTATCATATAATAATAATAATAATAATATAAATGATATTAGAACTTTTTCCACTAAAAAAAGTGAAAGAAAAAATCAATTAATAAATCAAGATAAATCAAATTATAATCAATTTTATCATTTAGTTAAATCAAATCCAAAAATAATGAAACATCAAAATAACTATTCATCTCAATTATCATCTTTTACAACATCAACTCCATCAAAACAAATAAATTCTCCAAAGGCAAAATCTTTTGCAAAAACAACATATAAATCAAATAATAAAAAAATATGTCCTTTATGTCATAAAGAAATAGAACTTTATAGATATAATTTTCATTATTCAATTCATCCAAGTCAAATATTACCTTGGTTATATTTAGGAAGTTATAGAAATGCATGTGATAAAGAAGAATTAAAAACTTTAAATATTAAATATATTTTAAATTGTGCTGTTGAATGTTATAATCATTTTCCAAAAGATATTAATTATTGTCATATTAAATTAAATGATTTACCTAATTTTAGAATTTTACCTCATTTAAATAAAGCTGTTTCTTTCATTGAAGAAGCTCATAATAAAGGATTTAATATATTAGTTCACTGTCAAATGGGAATTTCAAGAAGTACTTCTTGTGTTATTGCTTATTTTGTTAAAGTTTTAGGTTATCAAGTTATGGCTGCTTTACAATTTATTAAAAAAAAAAGAAAACAAGTTATACCAAATTTTGGATTTTTAGAACAGTTATTACAATATGAAAAAACTAATTTAAATTTAAATCCTCAAAATAGCAATTTTAATGGTAATTAACAATTAATTTTATTTATATATTCGTTATAAGTTTAGTTTTTCGTTAGTTTTTAAAATATATATCATACAATTCAATAAAATAAATAAATGATAAATTTTATTATAATTAAATTATTTTTAATATTTTTTAAATAATTAAAAAAATATATACTCATTATTGATTATAAATAATATTATTTATTTCTTCTTTTTTAAAATTTAGTAAAGATAAAATTTTTTTGACTGATTCTATTTCATTTTGTTTAAATTGTAAATTTGTGAAAAAACTTTTAATTTCTACTTTGAACTTTTGTAATTTACTTTCTAAATCTTTATATAATGATTTAATTAAATTAAGTTGATTTTTGGTATTATATAATTCTTCATTAAAATTACAATTATCTTCACTTTCTTTCTTAACATTTAATCCTTCTGGAAGAATTTTCTTATCATCACTTTTTTTACTTATTTTTTCTTCTGAAATCCCACTAACAACTTCTTGAACTTCTTCATCAATAAAACCACTAATATTTTTTTCACGAATAAAAGACAAATCATTTTCAATATTTTTTTTTTCAATATTTTCTTTTTTTAATTGTTTATTTTCTTCTAATAATAATGAATTTCTTCTTTCAGAATCATTTAATTTTTTAAGAACTATATTAAATTTTTCTAATGGAATTCCATCAATAACCATTGTATTATTATTTCCTTTATCTTTATTCAAACAAGAAAAAGGACTTATATCAAAATGAAAATTTTCAGAATTTTTTGTTTTATTTTTTTTATTCATTTGATCACTTTTAAAAGAAATATCTACTTCAGGCATACTACTATTTTGTCTAATTTTATTTAATTTATTTAATTGAATTGTTAAATTACTTATAATATTATCTTTTTCTTCTAATCTCATTATTGTATTTTTTATTCTTTGACTTTCTTCTTCTATTTCACTTGTAAATTTATTATATTTATCTAATTCATTTATTATTTTTGGTTTTTCAACCCATATTAAATTATCATATTCTTTTAATGTTTTTATATTTATTTCTTTTGGACCTAATAAATACCATTGAAGATTATTATAATTTTTGTCACAAATTATTATATGTGTTTTAGGAGAAAAATCTGAAATGAAATTTATATTATTACTTGAAAATGAATTATCGTTATTTCTTCTATTTTTATATTCCTCCAATTCTTTTTTTATTGATTGATATTCTCTTTGAATAATAGAAAATTCTAAATTTTTATCTTCAAGAATCTTTTCTTTTTCTTTTTTTAATAAATTATTTGTAGATTCTAAATTCCTTATTTTTTTTTTTAAATCATTTATTGAATTATCATAATAAGATTTTCTTTCTTCTAAAAATTTTATTTTTTTTTCATATTCTTCTGATTTAAATAATATTTCATTTTCTATTTTTTTTATATTATTTCTTTTTTGTTCTGTTTTTTCTAATTGATTTTTTAATTCAATATTCTCTTCTTTTAAATCTTTTATTTCAGAATCTTTTTCTTCCATTAATTCTTGATGAGATTTTTTCAATTTTTCTAATTTATTATTTGTTATAATATCATTTGAAGAACTTCTTTTTTTTTTTTTTAATTCAGGACTTAAATTTTTTTTTTCTTTTGAAAAATGACTTTGTAACTTATAATTTTTACTATTAACATTATTTAATTCTAATTGAAGTTGAATAATATTATTTTCTAAAACTTGATTTAATTGATTTAACTCCTTATTTTTTTCAATTAATAAAATTTCATTTTGAGAATATTCATTATTATTATTATTAATTTTTATTTCATTTTTTGTTGATTCAAGTGATTTATTTTTATAATTTTTCACTTGATTTTCTAAATCATTTATTTTAATTTTCATTTCTTGAATTTTATCTTTGCAAGATAAATATTGATTTGATACTTCTTTTTTTTGATTTTCTAATAATTGAATTTTTTTATTTAATTCTATAATGTTGGAATAGTTTTCATTATCTTTCTCATATTTATTTTGATTTTCAGGTTTTTCTTTTTCTGTTTTTATTTCAGAAATTTTTTTTATTTCATTAATTTGTTGTACTAATTCTTCTTTTTGAGAAGCAAAAATACTTAATTGTAATTTTAATTCTGTAATTTGACCTTTTAAATCTTTTTTTTCATCTTCTTTTTCTTTAATTTGTTTTATATATTTTTGAATAATTTCATTTTCTTTTATATTATTGTTATTAATTATTTTTTCTGTTTCTTTTTTTGAATTTTTTAATTGGTTTAAAATTTCATTATTTGAATTCTTTAATGAATTTATTTGTGATAATAAATCAACTTTTTCCTTTGTTAAAAAATTAATTTGTTTTTTTAAATCTTCTATATCATATTCATCAGAAAAAAAATCTTCTGAATTTTTTTTTTTTTTACTTTTTTTTTCATTGAACATTTGATTTATTTTCTCTATTAAATCTTGATTTTCTTTTTCTTTATTAGAAATAATTTCTGAATTTTTATTTTTTTCCTCATTATATTTTTTCTCTAAATCATTTAATTTTTCATTTAAATTACTATTTATTTTTCTTAAACTTATATTTTCTGTAATTTGATCATTTGATTTTTTTAATTCATCTTTTAATTTTTCACTTTGCTCTTTTTGACCATTTAATCCTTTATTTAAATCTAAATTTAATCTTGATAAAGAGTTTAATCTTTTGTCCAATAAATCTTTTTGTTTTTCAACTTCATTTAATTTATTTTCTGTTTCTATATTTTTTTGATTTTGTTGAGATAATTCTTCCTTTATTTTTAAATTTTCTTGACTTAATAATTGAATCTGATTTTCTTTTTCATTTAAGTCTTTTATTATTTTTTTATAAGATTCAGTATTATATTTTTTTGTATTTTCTAAAGTTTCATTTTTTTCTTTTAAAGAATCAGTTAATTTTTTTAAAGAATTATTTAGTAATTTATTATCATTTGTTAATTTTTCAATTTCTTTATTTTTTGTTTGTTTCATTTCTTTTAATTTTTGATTTAAATTGTCAACTTTTTTCTTTAAATTTTCATTTTCTTTTTCTAATTGATTATTCTTTTTATCTTTATTTTGACTATTTTTATTATCAATTAATTTTTGATATTTATTAAATAACTCTTTATAACTTAAATCAATCTTTTCATATTTTTCTTTTAATTCTTTAATTAAAAGTTCCTTAGATAAATTATCTTGATCAATTTTTTTAGTTAATTGAATTGCATTTTTAAACTCTCCAATAGCATTATTTTGTTGAGAATATAATTCTTCAATTTCTGCTACTTTAATAGCAGAATTATTCACTGCTTCTTGTAATTCATTTAATTTTTGAATTAAATCATGATTTGTTTGAGTTAATATTTCATTATAATTTTTTTCTGTTTTATATTTTTCCTGTAATAAATTTATTTGAATAATTAAAGATTCATTTGTATCTTGTTTTATTAAATCTAATTTTTCATTTTGATATTGTAAAAGGTCATTTTCTAATTTACTTATTTTATTTGATTGATTATTTATTAAAGTATTTAATTTTTCGATTGTTTCTTCTTTTAATTTTATTGTTTTTTTATTTTCTTCTTTTTCTTTTTTTGAAATTTTTTTATAATCATTTATATTATTATCTTTTTCTTTTATTTTTTCTAATAAAGATTCATTTTGTTTTGTTAAAGAATCAATTAATGAATCTTTTTCTTCAATTATATTTAAATAATTTTTTTGAGTAATATTTGAATCATTTTCTTTTTTAAGTTTTTTAATATTTTTGTTCGATTTTAACTTTTCTATTTCTCTCTTTAAATTTGAATTTTGTAATATATAATTTGCATTTTGTTCAGTTAATTTTGAAATTTCTGAAATTTTTTGTGATAAAGAAACACTTTTTTGAATTGCATCATTTGCATTTTTTTCTTTTAAAATTTTTAATTCAGAAAAATTTTTCATTAATTGATTTAATGAATTTTCTTTTTCTTTTAATTGCTTTTCAATATTTAAATTTTTATCTTTTTCTTTTTTTAATTTATTATTTAATTCAATTATCTCATTTTCTTTTTTATTTATTGTTTTTTTCAAATTTTGAATTTCATCATTTAATTTTTCAAATCTTTGATTAATATCTAAATATTTTTCTCCTAAATTATTATATTGATAATTTAATTTTTGATATTCTTCTTTTAATTGAGAATTATCTAATTGAGAAATTTGTTTTTCATATTTATTTTTCATTTTTTCCATTTCTCTTTTTAATTGTTCAATTGTATTTCCTTTTTCAATAGTAGAAAATTTATAATCTGAAAGATAATCTAAATCATTAGATAATTTATTATTAATATCTTCTAATTTTGAATTTTCTAATTGTAATTTTTGAATTGTTTTTTTATTTTTTTCAATATCTTTTGCTTTAATTGAATTTTCTTCATATAATCTCTTCAAATTCATTGTATGAAATTCCTCCTTTGTTTTATTATCATTTCCAATTATAGATTTTGCTTGTTCTCTTAATTTTTTTTTTTGAATTTCAAATTGTTTTTTTTTATCTTTAACATGAATAGAATGATTTAAAATATCTTCTTGTAATTCAACTAAATTTTCCAAAAATTTAATTACATTTAAAGCTAAATCATAATTTGATTCTGATGGAATTGTATTTAAATTAATAAATCTTTTTTTTAATTCTAATGTTTTATATTTTTTTCCATCAGAATTAGAATTACTTCTATTACTATTCCTTTTAATATTTGAATTGTTTAAAACTATTGTATTAAAAATTGGTGAACTAAATTTATTTATTTTATTAATTTGGAAACTTTTATTTGGTGAAATTATTGTAGATTGTCTTATAACTTCATTTATTTTTTTATTTCTTGTATTTTTCATTGTTTTAAATAAATTTTTAGCTTCATCAAAAAAATAATTTAAATTATTATCAAGGTAATTAACATTATTATCGATATTTCCTTTTTTTGTTAATATTGATTCAATTCTTTCTGGTAAGGATTCAATTTTTGAAATTGAATCATTTTCTGAAATATCATTAATAACACATTTTGTAAATAAAGAATCATTATTTAAATTTAATAAATTTTCATTTATTTCTTCAATTATTATTTTTGTAGATTTAAAATAATTTTTAATTTGACTTGATAATTTATTTATTATTTGAACAAATTCATCATCATAAACAACATTTGCAAGATTAATTAATCCAGAAAATGAATTGTTATTCTCAATTTCATTATACATTATTTTAAATTAATATTTAATTTTTATTTTTTAAAAAAATATTAAATTCATTTATAGAATTTATAATATATATATTTTTTATTTAACATCAGTCAAGTAAAATATAACATCCATTCCAACTCTAATTTTAAAAGAATTTAAGAAATTTACTGTATTTAATAATCCAATACATTGAATTTCATTTATTAATTCATTTTCATAAGGAATAATATCAATTTCAAAATTAGTAAAAACATTTTTTGGAATTTTTCCAATATAATAAGCAGTCATTTGTATTTTATAAAAATATAATTTTGAAATATCAAAAACAATACTCTTAATATAAAATTTCTTAGCAAAAATTTTTTTAAATTCATTAATTAAATTAATATTTTTAATTTCATATTCACTTCTCCATAAATGAATCATATTTTCAATTTCACAAGCTCTTAAAGGATCATAAGGATAAGAATTTCCAACAGGTTTTTTTTCAAAAATTCCATAATAAACTTCACTTAAAATTGGATTAGTCCATTCAATTGATGAAGGATTAATTGGACCATTTTTACTATATATTACAACATCCAATTGAAATGAATCTCCAAATGTAAAAGATGATATTGGTGAAGTATAACAAAATCTTTTTGAATTATTATATAATGATTCTAATTCACTACTTATCCATAATATTATATTTTTTTTATTTTTTATATCTATTTTCCATAAATTATTGTATTTTTTGTTATTTACTGTATAATTATATCCAAATTCTATTGATTTATCTATTTCTTTTGTTATTATTTTACATTGTATTACTAAGTTAATTAAAGAATATATTTTTTTATTTTTTTTAAATGTTTTTTCAGTGAAAAAATGATTCGTTACTTTAAAGTGTCCACTATATATTTTTGAAAAGGAATTAAGTGGTTTTTCAAATAAGTTATTTAGTACTAATTTTATTTTTGCAGAAATAAATTTATTTGTATGTAACATTAAATTGTTATATGATTCATAACAAAAACTTAATAAATTATAAAGAGGATAATCTTTAAGTTTTAAAAATGATTTAATATTCAATTGAATAATTTGTTCATTTTCTTCTCTTATTTTAGAAATAAATTTAAAATTTTTATTTTGATTAATAACATGATATTTATTTACTTCATCATTAATTAATCTAGTTGAAATAATATAAGAAGGATTTTTAACAAATAATTTAAAATATTTTTTATTATTATATTCTTTTTGATAAGGAGAAATTAAATTAGGATTATTTTCATCATAATCATCATGATTTTCACTTAATTTATTATTATTATTGAAACTTTCATTTTGTTGTATTCCAGAAATAGAATCAGAATCTTTTCCAATATCAAAATCTCCAGATAAAATATTCTTAGTTTTAAAATTTAACTCTCTACTACTTTCTTTTTTTGTATTTGAATCAGAATCAATATCATCTTTTTCTTCTTTTTTAGAATAAATTGTTTCAATATTTTGATTAATATTAACTTTAATATTATTATATTCTTTAATTGGATTAACTGTTTCAGTATTATTTTCACTTTCTTTTTGTTCAGTAATAATTTGTTTTTTCTTATCTTCATTTAAAAGTTTATTTTTTTCCTTTTCATAAGGAAATAAATATTGTTTACTTGCTTGAATACTATTTGCCATTGTTGATTTTTGTGCTGTATTATATTTATAATTATTATTTAAAATTGAATTTATAGTATTTCTTTCTGACATATTATTTTTTTCGTTTTTATTTTCTGTAAAATAAACTTGACTTTGATTTATTTGTTCTCCAGAATTATTTATTTCATCATTAATTAAATGTTTTTGATTATTTAAAAAATTAAATTTTTTTAATATTCTCTGTTTATCATTTTCAAGTTCTTCTTCTTGAGTTATTGTTGAAAAATTTGCTTTTTTTAAATCAAATCCTTTACTTGATATTGACATTAAAAAAATTTAAATTTTCTTAAAAAACAAATAATTATAAAAAATTATGATGAAATAAAAATTTTTTTTAATTCATCCTTTTGATAAATTTAAAAATTAAAAATTAAAAAATTATCATTTTAATAAAAATAAATGTAAAAAACATTTCTTTATTTCTTATTATCACCTTCAGAACTATTTTTTCCTCTTTTTTTTTTAGAAGGTCCATCATCAGGAATATCTTGAACTAAATTAGAAAGAAATTGATAATCAGGATTATTCATAATAACTTTTTTACTAATAAAAAAATTAAAAAATAATAAAATTACATATGAAGTGGAGTTACTTTATTTCCACCATTCTTCTTAACTACATTAGCACATTCAACTAAAACATCTTTAATAAAATATTCTAATGATTTTGCTATTATTTATTAAATATTATATACATATTATATATGGTGTCATATTTGCAATTTTTCCAATTTCCTTATTTTCTTGTATAATTTTTTTAACTTTAAGAACAGAAAATTTCAATTCTTGATTATTTTTCTTCATTCTAAAATATTAATTTTAATTAATTTTTGAAATGAATATATTATATATATAATTATTAAATTGTTAAATAATTTCCCACAAAAAAATAAATTTTTATATATTAAAGAATTAAATTAATTTTTTCTTTTTCAATTAAATGATGAAATTAATCACGACGGTCAACTGAAAAAATTTAATGACGATTATTTGTGATTACTGATATAAATTAAATTACATTTTTTCAATTAATTATAATTAATATAAATAAAACACATAATATTTAATTATAAAACCGAAAAAAAAATATTTTTTTTAAAGAAACTCAACTCTTTTTTCTAATTCAATAAAATCATCTCTATATTTTTCTTCGACTTCAAGCATTAAAAACAGAATATCATTAAATTTATGAGTATATTTTTTCAAATATTTACTCAAAGTCATTTTAATTAAAATACTATTATCTAATTCTCTAATATCACAAAGTGAATTAAAAGTTAAAGTAGCAGCAAAAAGAAAGCATAAACCAAGTGAAAAAACATCACTTTTGAAAGTATTATGTTCAGTATATTTAGATATATTTTTTTTTTGAAGTGCATGAAATAAAATAGGACTCATATATAATTCAGTTCCTCTAATAGTTTGTTTAATTGTTACTCTATTATTTGTCATCATTTCTTTTGCTTCTCCAAAATCAGCAATTCTAAATGAATTATCTGAAAATAATAATATATTTTGTGGTTTAATATCTCTATGAGATATTTTATGTCTTTGTAATTCTGCAAATGTATGAACTAATTCTTTTAATATTATTATTAATTCATCTTCTTTATAATAATTTTTATGTTTACTTCTTAATATTATTTCCTTTTCCCAATCTCTAATTGCTATATCCATTAAAACATACATTACAAATGTTGTTTTATCTAATTTTTTTGTCTCCATTCCATGTATATTTACTAAATTTAATTTATATTTTGATAATGATAATAACATTTCATATTCTGATTGAATTGCATTTACTTCTTGTATTGAATTTGCTAATATTTTTTTCATTGCATATCTTAAATGATTTTTTCCTTCTACTTGATATATTTTTCCAAAAGTTCCTTCTCCTATTTGAGATATTATATTATAATCATCACTTGAAAATTTTTTATTTTCTGTATAACTTATATAATTATTGTTTGTGTTATTTTTATTATTATTTGTATTACTTGTATTATATCTTGAATGTAATAATGGATTTTTATTATTATTATTTATATTTACATTGAGATTTAAATTTATATTTATATTTGATAATTTTTTATCTAATTTATTTGGTGATGCACTTTCACTAAATTGAACTCTTTTCTTCTTATCTGAATTTATTTCTGAAGAATACATTTTAATTAAATCTTTTTTTTTATTATCTTTATTTTCAACATCTTTTTCATTGAATTCACTTATTTCTTTTTTACTATTTTCATAACGTTCATTCATAATACTTTCTCTAAAAGCTAATTTTAAATTACCTGAAGAAAAACCTCGATTAAAATTATTATTACTATTTTTTGATGTTAAAGGAATTTTATTAATATCATTTATACTATTTTGATGTAAATTATTTTTTAAAATAGACTTTTTAATATCTCCAATAGAAGAATTGTGAATATGATAATTATTATTATAAGAAATATAATCTGATTGTTTTCTTGAAGTAATTTTTCTTATATTTGATTCTTGATTTGAGTTATTTATTTCTTCATTAATATGATTTTTTAAAGTAATTTTTCTTGCACTTTTTGTAATTCTTTTTTGTAAATTTATTTCTCTTCTAAAGTCATTTAAACAAAATCTTTCTTTACAAATTGGACAATACCATTTATGAAATTCATAGAAATTTAACATATGACATTTTGCACAAACTACTATTTTTTTCTTATTTAATTCTCCTTCAAATAAACTTCCATTACATTCTTTTTTATGAATAAATTTTAATTTGATAATATCTTCACTTTTAACATTACAACAAGGAATAATTTCTGGTTTTGCTTCAGTACCATTGAATATTGTATCTTTTAAAGCAATTTTCATTATTTTAAATTCATAAGGATTATAAATTTTAGCTTCTGAACTAAATTCTCTTTTACAAATTAAACAATTCCATTTAATTAATCTTTGCAAATATTCAATTGAACAAGTTTTGCAATATAAATTATGATTTTGTAAATTCAAATATAATATATCTTCACATTTTGGACATTTCATAACATCATTCATAATTGCATTACAATGATATTTTGACCATGTTGCTATTTTATATTTTTCATCTGATATATTATTATCTACTGCACTATAATAATCACAATCACAATATTTACAATGTAATTCAATTAAATTTGAATGATATATTTTCTTACAATTTAAACAAAGTAAATATTCTAAATTATTTAAAACAAACATTTTTTTTCCACAAGTATGAATTGGTTCTTTACAATTATTACAATGAGGATAAAAATTATTTCCTGAAAATTTAGTGCATAAAGAAATATTATCAATTGAATTTATTAATTTATGAATTTTATCATACTCTGGTTGATAATATTGATATTGTATTATTTGGAGAATTTTTCTTAAAGTCCCACTTGGTAAAATTATGTTTTTTGGTATTAAAGAAATTTGAACATATTTTTCTAAGATTGAAATAAAATTATTTTGAGGAATTTCCAATATTTTATTGAATAAATCTTTATATTCTTCAATTGCTAATTTAAGAACTATTTGTTCTTCTTTTGTTATGTTTGTTTGAATATGATTTTTATTTTTTCCATTTGAGATTTTCATATATTAACGTTCTTACTTTTATTTAAAATAATATTTTTAATTACATTTTTATTTCTTTCAATATTGTATTTTTATTTTTTTTAAATTATATTTTAATAAAATTATATGGGAGTTTTCTCACTCCTTGTTTATGAAAGAAAAAAAGAAATTATAAAATGAAATGAATATTTAAGAGTCATCTTGCATAAAATAAAAAATATACTATTATTTTTTAAATGAATTATTTAAATTAATTTTTGAAAAAACGTTTCTTTGATTTTATGAAAATTTAATTAAATAAAAAGGTATTTATAGGATAAACAATGTAAATTTTTGTTTCTTCTTTTATAATAAATACCATTTTTTTTAAAATTAAATTAATTTTTTATTCTAAGGGATGGCTATATAATAAAAAAATAATTTATTTTTTTTATTTAATAATTTAAACAATAATAAAAAATAAATTAAAAACATTTATTACAAATATCCATATTTTGTAAAATAAATATTATTGAAAGAAAGATTTAATTGTTATTTCTTTTTAATAATATATAAATTTAAATCGTAAGTAAATGGATCTTAATTTAAAAGAAGAATGTTCATTTCTTCCACATGATTTAATATATGATATAGAAAATGATTCTTTTGATACAACTGAAGAGATTTCAAAAATAATAAAAAGACAAGATGATATGAATAAATATAATCAAACTTTTCAAAATTATATTCCAGAACATAATTTTAATCATTGTCAATCATTTTCTACTTTACCTTATTTACCTTTTTATCAAAATTTCCAATTTGAAAAAAATGATAATTCAATTCCTTATGTAAGATCAATGGATGATATGCAAAAAAATTTTTATTTGAATAATCAAAATTTAAATTTTTTTAATTTTAATAATGGATTTAATTTTAAAGATAATCAATTCAAAGATTTTTTAAATTATAATAAGAGTAATTTATCTTCTTTAATTATGAGTTATTCAGGAAGTCATTATTTACAAAAAATAATTGTACATATTTCAACAGAAGAACTTGATTTATTATTAGAAATTATTATCCCACAATTAGAAATTATAATGTGTAATTCTTATGGAAATTATTTTTTACAAAAAATAATAAAAAAAAGTAATAAAGAACAAAGATTAAAAATTATAAAAGGAGTACAAAAAAATTTTATAGAAATTACTAAAAATTGTTCTGGAAATCATTGTATTCAAACTTTTATTGATTCAATAAATTCAAATGAAGAAGAAAAAATAATTAAAAATTGTATTATAAATAATTTAATGGAATTATCATTAGGAAGTAATTCTAATCATGTTATTCAAAAATTAATTTGTGGAATGTTTGAAAAAAAAAGAGACTATTTATTAGATTTTATTCTTCAAAATTTTTTTATTTTAAGTTTAAATTTAAATGGCGCTGCAGTTGCTAAAAAATTTATTTTAGAAATAAAAGATGAAAAAATTAAAAATTTTTTAATTTCTCAAATTGAAAAAAATTATTTTAAAATGTGTGAAGATCAATATGCAAATTATGTTATTCAATACGCAATTGAAATATTTGGTTATACATCTTGTAAAAATATTATACATTTAATTATAAGTAATATACTAATATTTGCAGTTGAAAAATATTCTTCCAATGTAATAGATAAGGTTATTATTGAAATAAATGAAAATGCCCCTTTTGAATTTTTTAAATTAGTTAATTTCATATTTGCCGAAAAAAACTTTAATATCATGAATAAAAGTAAATTTGGACAATTTGTATTAGTTAATTTAATAAAATTAATTCCCCCAGAATTTAAACTTGTGATTAAAAACCAACTTATAAATAATTTACAAGGTAATAATAGTAAGAATGTAAAAATTATAAATTTACTTGGATAAAGATTCCGTTGGTTATGAAAAAATAGTTTTATTATAATGAAATACAATGTATATATATAATTTAAAAATAATATCATAATAATAATAAAAAGATTTATATATAATAATGAAATAATAACACGATTTTATTTGAATAATAACTCTTTTAGGTTTAAATTCTTTTAATATAGATAATTAAAAATTTAAATTTAAAATTTAAATTTTAAAAAATTAAAAAAATTTAGATTTTATAAATACAAAATATAGAAAAAATAAATTAAAACATTATAAATTTAATAATGGAAATGATATCTTATATTTCCTGTAGTAATATATCTTTGAGAATTAGAATTATTTAAATTATTTCCAGTATAAGTTCTTCCAACATTATAATAATTATTAACATTATTTCCAAAATTGTTATTATTAATGTGTCTAATATCTAATCCTTTCCTCAAAGAAAAATTAGAATTAAGATTATTATTAACATTATTTATATTGTTATTATTACTATTATTACTATTATTTCCTATAATATTACTATTTAATTCTAATTCTTTTTTTCTTTTAGTAAAAGAAGAATATTTATTATGTTTGGCTCTAGGAATATTAATATTATAAGAAATATTATGTTCTTTTTCAATACTAGTTTTCCTTCTAATATCTTTATTAGGATTAGTAGTTAATAAAAATGATCTTGATGAAGTAATTTCTCTATTAATATTATTAAAATAATTTGAAGGATTTGGAGTAGAAATTTCATATTTTGAACTTGAATTATTTCTATTAATAATACTATTTGTAGTATATCTATAAGGTGTTTTTGCAGAATGAATAATAGCTTCAGAATTTCTTCTTTGAGGATTTTTTACTATATCTGCATTTTCTTTAAATGATTGATATGGTATATTTACTGGCATCATATTTTGACTACTCACATTTATTAAAATTGGTCTTTTTTGAGATGATGATGATTGAGGTATAAATCTAGTTTTTTGAACATCTGAATTATATTTATTATATAATAAATTATCTTTATTATTTTCTTTTTGTTTATTTTGAGATAGAGAATTATTTATATAATGAGATATGGGATTTTGTCTTAATCTTGTTGTTTCTATTTTTTGATTTAAATTTCTATTTACATTTATTCTTCTATAATCATCAATATTATTTTTATTATTATTAATATTATTTATATTATTAACATTATTTGAAAGAGGAATTGATGTAATTTTCTGAGGAACAATATCATTTTGAAGAGTATTTTTTTCAATTTTATTAAAATTTTTAAGAGCAATAATTAAACAAGTAATATTATCAAAACTTTTTCTATTCATAGCACTTTTTAAAATAAAATCAACAACTTTACCACATTGAGTATGAATATTATTATTATTTTTAATAATTTTATTACTATTATTAAAAATCATCCAAGCACAATCAAAAACATCTTTATTACTCATTTGATCAAAAATTCCATCACAACCCATAATAAAAAAGTCAATATTATCTTTATTTAAATCAAAAGAATAAATTTCAGGTTCAGCAATAATGACATTAGGATTTCCTCCAAATTTTATATTTTTTGCTTCAATATCTCCAATAGTTCTACTTACAGATAATCTTCCTGGAAAAACTCTATAAGGACCAATTAAATATTGTTCATTATTATTATTATTTATTGGAGTTTGACTTTGATAAACTTGACCTCCATTTTCATAAATTCTTTTCTTTTCATTTGGATAATTTGGTTTATGATCAACTGTAATTTCTCTTAATTCATTATTTATACTCATTATTGTTCTACTATCACCACAATTTGCGATATATACTTTATTATCTACTATTAATAATATTATTGCACAAGAACCACTTCTATCTAATATATTATCATTTATTTTTGAAATTGCATAATTATTTAAATAATCATTTTCAGCATATAAAAATCCATTTTTAATTGCTAAAGGTATATTTTCAGGAAAAGAATTATCATTACTTATAAATTTATGTAAATTATCTCTTAAATATTCTGCACATTGTTTTCCTCCATGTCCATCATAAATACCAAAAAAAGAAACTTTTGGCCAACGATTTTTTTTATAATTTATTGGTTTATTCATATTTATTATTATACTAACTCTATCTTCATTATAATTTCTAATTAATCCTTCATGAGTATTTGCTCCATAAGCTTGAATAACTCCCATTTGTTTTGTTGAATATTTTCCATTTTCAAAATTATTTATTGGAATTTCTAATATATCTAAAGTTAATGGTCGTTTTGCTTCATTTCCTAATAAATCATTTATATTTATTATATTTTTTTCTATTGGAGTATCATATGTTATTTTTGATGATTGTTCTATATATTTTTGATTCATTTGATTTTTTTCTGTTTTATTTTGAGGAAAAAATGTATTTCTTGATGAAAAATTTATATTTGATTGTGTATTATATAATGCTAATGTTGGTTGAATACTTTTATATTTTCCTTTTGATGTACTTTGGTTTTTATAATTTTTTTGGTTCTCTTTATTTTCATTTTCGTGATTTGAGTTGTTGATTATTATGTCTTTTGGATATTTAAAATATTTGTCCATTTAAATTTTTAATTGAGAAATAAATAAATTTAAATATTTGTTTTTATTTTGTTCAAAAAAAAAATTGTTTTTTTTAATTATTACCTAATTTATTATTTCTATAATGTCTCTTCGAGATTTTCATAAAATTATTTCTGGAAAAGATAGCCCAAATAAATTATCTATTGAAGATACAAATATTAATAATTCAATTCCAACAAATTCAATTGAAATAGAAGTAGGAACAAATTATATTCATAATTTTTTAAATTATTATCAACCTTTTAAAAAATTTGGAATTATTTTTTGTAAAATAGGAAAAACTTTAGCTTTTGGTTTTAATGAAGATTTTTATCCCAAATTTATAATAGGACCACATTGGTATTTATTTATATTAATGAATTTAATTATTGTAATAATACTAGTATTTTTATATAACATATTTATATTTTATACAACAAAATTAACACATTTTTTATTTTGTTTAATAATAATAGTATTATTGATTTTTTATTATATTACATTTTTAATTAATCCAGGAATAATACTAAATAAAAAAGGAGATTCAGTTAATACAAGTTATTGTTCTTTATGTCAATGTTATTATAATCCAGTTTTAAAAGTTTCACATTGTAATTTTTGTGGTGTTTGTATTGAAGGTTTTGATCATCATTGTGTTTGGGTTGGTAAATGCATTGGTAAATATAATAAAAAAACATTTTATGGCTTAATAGTATCAACTTGTATATTATATGCTATTCTTCTTTATTTTGTTATAAGAATATTTTTAGATTCATCTAATGATGATAAATTGTAAAATGTAATATTTATTTCATTTAAAAATTAATATTCTGGAAAATGATATGACCATTCAAAAAATTAATTCTTAAAAACAATACAGTATTTATATATTTTTAATTGATAATTTCTAATTCATTTTTTAAAAATCTAATTTTAATATTCAATATTCTCCATATATTATATGACTTTTAGTTATTATTCTTTTTTTTATTTAAATAATAAATCATTCTCTCTGAAAGAATTAGAAAAACAAAATTAATATCATATCTTATTTTTTTAATGTATATACTTATTTTTATCTTTCTCCCTTTTTATAAAATAATATTAAATATTTAAATGGATTAAAATTTTGATATTAAATTAAATCTTTATCATATCTATAATAAACATGTTGTAAATTACAACATTTACAATAAAATGTTTCATAATTTTTTTGAGGTTTACATCTTTTACATATATAATGATTAAAAGAATTTGGATTTTCTATTTCACCATATTCATAAGAATATTTAATTTTTATTGAATTATATTTTTGAATTTCAGATTTACAAAAACAACATCTAACGTTAAGTAATATTTGAAAGATTGAAATTACATCTTTAAAATTAAATTTATACTCACAAAATTTACATATAAAATTCTTATCTAACTTTGAACTTTCTAAAAACAGTTCTAAACATATTATATTATGAAAAGTGCATCCACATGGAATTGAGATTATTGAATTGTAATTTTGAATATTTTTTAAATCATAAATACAAAATTTTTTTCTCACATTTTTAATATAATTGTGAAAATTTTCGAATTCTGTTTTAAATGATGATTGCTTTAATATATTTATTATAATTATAAACAAATATTGTTTATTCTGTATTTTAATTTCTAACGATAAGATTTCATTTATATCTTTTATTTTTTTTTTTTTTTTTAAAAAATTTAATGCTTCAGAATTTATATTTTTAAATAAACATTCTTCACATATTCCAGTCTTATTTGATTTAACTTGAATTGTTTTTCTACAAATATCACAATTTTTTTCTATTTGATTCATTTCTTTCATATTTATATGATTTAATAAACATTCTTTACATATTCCAATCCTATTTCCTTTATTTTGGATTTGTTTTTTACAAATATTACATTCTTTTTCTATTTGATTTATTGATTTTTCTATAAATCTTTCAAAAAAAGATTTTTCTTTTTCAATTTCATCTTTTAAATATGCTAAATCATAATGTTGAGAGCTGTATAATAAATATATGCTTTCTGAAAATTCATTATTGTGTTCTTCTATATTAGAATACTTATAGGGTATAAGACTTATATTTATTTCATCACATAATAAAATATTTAAGTTAATTCCAAATATAAAAGGAATTATATAAATTATTAAAGATTCTGCAAAAGTAGTTAATTTTAATAACTCTTCATAAAAATTGTCAAAAAAAAAATTTTTTTCTTCTTGAAATTTTGGAGGTAAAAGAGTACCTATTTTTATCAAATTATCTTTAGAAAAGTATTTATGTTTATTTTCTTCAATATATTTATATAATATATATCTTAAATAGAGTATTAAAGCATTATCAAATGATTGTACTTTATTAAATGCTAAATAAATATATAAAATAGCTTTTTCATTATCATTTTCTTTTTCTAAAATATAATAAATGGAAACTAAAATGTCAATAATTAAATCTTTTTTTATTTCTTTATTTTGATTTATTTTATGATAATTGCTTTTTTTAATTATTTCTGAAGAAAGACAGTCATCAATTTCAACAATAAGTTCTCTGATTCTATCCATCTTTTTATGATAAATTATAATTTCTAAATACCTAAAAATAATAGTTCTATAAAAACAATTTCCATCACCCATACTTTCTCTATAAAATGAAATTTTATCAAATTTTGATTTCAAATCAAGCAAATAATTCTTTAAATAATTTTCAAAGTTGTAATCCAAATTCTCATTTGGGATGAATTTTTTTCTTATATACTTTTCAATTTCATAAATATATCCAATTGCCTTTTCTTGAGATTTTTTGTTTTCAGCAAAATGATTAAACTTTTCTTCTAATTTTTCAATTGTTTCTTTTTCAAATGGATATTTTTTTTGAAAAGGATCTTCATTTATTTGTTCTCTTTTTTTTAAAGATAAAAATTCATAACTTTTTTTATTATTAACTTCACTTTTTTTTTCTTCTGTTTTACCTGAATTATGTTTAGATTCTTCCTCACTTTTATTATATGAATTATCACTTTTTTTTTCTATTTTCAAATTATTTTGTAGATTGCTTTCTTTAGACATTTTTATAAAAAATTAAATAATGTTTTATTTGCTTTGAAAATAGTGAATAAAAAGATTTAATTATATTTTTTTTCATTCAAGATTCTTTATGATAATTTTAAAAAAATTTTTGTTCATTAATTGTTTAAATTTTAAAAAAATACATTTAAAATTGTAAAATAAGATGAAATATGATGAAAATAGATGGAAAATATACAAAATAAAGGAATTATTCATATAATATTAAAAAATATTGAAAATTAAATAAATGGATTAAATAAATAAATCTTATAATTTAGAAATAATTTTATTTACTTCTTAAAATCTAAATAAAAAACTATTATCAAAATTTATAAAAAATATTCAATTTAAATATTGATGAGAAATTATTTTTTATTAATTGAAATTGAGTAAAAAATGAAATAATTTTAAGAATATGATAATAAGGGAAAAAAAAATTTTTGCCAACAAATATATTTTAGGAATTGGGGATTGGGGATTGGGGATTGGGGAT
>JAJJKW010001762.1:0-33460 GCA_023805745.1 Isotricha sp. YL-2021b | reverse complement strand
TGTGTTTTAAACATGAAAATTACTCAAGTATAGGATTATGTAATAAAAAATTTAATTGTAAGAATTTATTATTTATTCATTAAAATTTGAAAATTATAATGAACATTCTATGATTAGATAATTAAAGATTGAAAAAAATTTTGGAAAAAATAGAAAAAGAATTACCAAATATATTAATGAAAATTAAATCAAAAAAAATCAAAGTGCAAGAGAAGTCAATGAATATTTTAATAAATTTAAATTTATTTATCTTATAAATCAATAATGAAGAAATAAAGAATTATTAGAAACTTTTTTTCACAAAAAAAATTTATCATACTTTAAAAAAAAAATTTATTAATAATTTCAAATTTGTTTCCATCACTAAAAATATTAAAAATTATTTAAACCTTTTTTCATTTATTTTTATAATTAAAATAAAAGATTATTTAATTATTGATTGTTATCCTCGATTATAGAAAAAACCTCTTTAAATTTTTTTATTTTGGTAATTAGAAGAATCATCAATAATAAAATCAGAATCTTCTTCTATTTCTTGATTTTCTTGAGTATTTTTCAAATTTTTGTTTTGTATTGTATCAATTGGAAATGAATCATTTATTTTTTGAATTGTTTGATTTCTTATTATGTCATGATAAAATATTATTTCTTCTTCTTTTAAATTCTGTTTTTCTATTCTTTTTATTGTTTGATTTGAGAAATCTAGATAATAATTTTTATTTGTTTTACATTTTTTATTTTTTATTATTTTAGAATTAGTATCTTGAGATATTGAATTATTTGTCTTCCATTTATTTTCTGATGTTTGAGGATTATTTTCCATTTTTTTATTTGAAAATTGATTAATGTCTTTTGGTAAACCTGTTTTTTTATAAACATCACTTTTATTGGTATTATTATAAACATCACTTTTATTGGTATTATTATAAACATCACTTTTATTGGTAATATCACTTTTATTGGTATTATTATAAATATCACTTTTATTGGTATTATTATAAATATCACTTTTATTATTATAAACATCACTTTTATTAGTATTATTATAAATATCACTTTTATTATTATAAATATCACTTTTATTAGTATTATTATAAACATCACTTTTATTGGTAATATCACTTTTATTGGTATTATTATAAATATCACTTTTATTATTATAAATATCACTTTTATTAGTATTATTATAAATATCACTTTTATTATTATAAATATCACTTTTATTAGTATTATTATAAATATCACTTTTATTAGTATTATTATAAACATCACTTTTCTCAGATTTTATTGAACTGGGTATTCCAGTTTTTTTATATATATTATTTTCATTATCATTTGATGAAATATTATTATTATTAAGTGTTTTTGGTGTTTTTATTTTTTCTAATACAATTTCACTTTCTTTATTTTTATAAGATTCTAAAAGTTTATACTAAAAAATATAAAAATATTGTTACATTTTCTTCTTTAAATGTATAAAT
This sequence comes from Isotricha sp. YL-2021b, assembly GCA_023805745.1. Lineage (NCBI taxonomy): Eukaryota > Ciliophora > Litostomatea > Vestibuliferida > Isotrichidae > Isotricha > Isotricha sp. YL-2021b. The sequence goes on along the minus strand of JAJJKW010001762.1, from coordinate 31,979 downwards.
AAAAGGGTCATCATCATAATCTTTATCATTCAAATATTTACCTAAATAATTTTTAAAAATTTTCATTCCTAAAAAATAAAATATAATTATTTACTTAAAATATCAGTAACAGAAGGTCTATTATCAGGATTAGTTTGAAGTAATAAATGAATTAAGTTTATTAAATCTTCACTGCATTTACGTTTAATTTTATTGTAATTTCCATTTTTAATTTTTGAGCATAAAAGAGATAAATTTTCAACAATAAAAGGTTTATTTAAAGAAACCATTTCATAAAGTACAATTCCTAAACTCCAAATATCAACTTTATTAGTATAAGGTAAATCTTCAAAAAATTCAGGAGCTAGTTCTGAACTAAGAGGAAGATGTGTACTTGCTTGTTCAAGGGTAAAATCTAATTGTCTAGATTGTTCAAAGACACCAATTTTAATTTTATTATTTTTTGAAATAAAAATATTATTTGTTTTTATTCCTCTGTGAATTATATTCATTGAATGAATTAAATTTACTGCCAAACATATTTGAATAAACCAATCTCTAATTTGAGATTCAGGAAAGTATTCTTTTAAACTTTTTTTATTTTCAATTTTTGATAATAAACTTCCTTTTTCTGCAAATTCTATTATTATATTTAAAGACTTTTCTGGTTTTTTTATTAAAAAAACTTCATGGAATTGTAATATATTTGGATGTTTTAATTCTTTCATTATTTTTACTTCTTTATATTTTTCTCTTAGTTTTTCATCATCGTTCGAAATAATATTTTTTAATAGATAATTTGAATTTGTTTTTGTCGATTTTACTAAAAATAATTTTAATCCTTCTTTTTGTTTTAATATATTCACTTTTTTATATGTTTCATCCATTTTTAAATATTAATTATTTTAAAAAAATTTATCATAAAATTATTTGAAATAAAAAAAATTAATTTAAAAAAAGTATATAAAATTGAAAAACAAAAAGATAAAGTTAAATAAAAAGCATAAAAAAATTTTAAAGTTTGAATTTATTTTATTAAATGAAGATGAGATAATACATATTTTAACTTGTTAACAAAAAAAGAATATGAAAAAATATTTCTCATATTTGAAACTGTTGAAATTATTATTATTTAGTAAGAAATATAAACTAAGATTAATATGAAGATACAAGAAAATATTTCATATTTGTAATATCCTTAATAATGAAGAATATGCTATAACAACAATATAAAAATTTTTAAAAAGGGAGAATAAAATGCTCTCTTAAATATCTAATGTATTTAAAAATTAATTTGTTTAATTTAATTTAAATAAAAATAGATAAAATAAATGTTCATATATTTGAATAAAAAAAAAATAAAATAAAAATATTTTTGAATTTAATTTTCTTTTTTAGCAGACGTTTTAAAATGATTAATTTAAATTTATAATAATGAGATTTTTTAAACATTCTTAATTAAAAAAAAATTAATATTTGGAAATGAAAATAGATAACTTTAATATATTTATTTAATAGAAAAAAAAATTTAATTAATCATATAAACGTAAAAAATAAGGATGAATTCAAAAAAAAAGACATGTATTATTTTTGATCTAGATCGTACTTTATTAGATGAAGATTCAGATATAATTCAATTTGGATTATTACCAAAAAATGAATATGAAAAATTTATAAATGAAGATTATATTTCTTGGGAAGAACATATAAATAAGTTTTATAGATTAATTAAAAAATATGGAAAAACAAAAGAAGATGTCAAAAATATAATATCAGGAATGTCTTTATCTCCAAAAATGAAAGATTTTTTAGATTTCTTATATAATAATAAAGATAAATATGAGCTATTTATTTTATCTGCAGCAAATTCTTTTGTTATTGATTGTGTATTAGAATCACATAATTTGAAAGATTATTTCACTTATATATTATGTAATACTTTAAATATAAATTCAAATAATGATTTAATCTTTCATGAAAATGGAATCGATAAAAATTGTATTATCTGTTATCCAAGAGGTTGTAAAAGTAAATTATTTATAGAATATTTTACTGATGAAAAAATTAAAAATTATTCTAAATTTATTTATATTTGTGATGGAAAGAATGATTATTGTTTGGCAAGAAATTTAAGTATTAATTGTTGTGTTTTTTATAGAAAAAATTTTAAATTAGATGAAATTTTAAAAAAAGAAGAAAATGCTAAATGTATAAAATGTAAAAATGTTTTTAAATGGGAAACTGGAGATGATTTATTATCTTTTATCAAATTAGTTTGAAAGATATAAAAGAAGTATTGTATATATTAATCTTATAAAAATTTATATTTTTTCTTTTTTCTTTAATTGAACTTCATTATGAATTAAAAAATTAAATTCTCCAAAAAATTATAAAAAAAATTGATTTTTTTTAATTCTTTTAATCCAAAAAATATTATTTAACACATATTATAAATAAAAAATATTTAAAAAATGAAAGCTTATCTGAAAATTGTATTAAAAGATGAAAATTGTTTTAATGCAATAGCAAAAGCAATTTTTAATAAGGCAGATGCAGATAAAAGTAAATTTATTGATCCACAAGAATTTAGAAAATTAATGGTTGATATAACTGCAGAATATAATTTACCAACTCCTTCAGATGAAGATATAAAAAAAACAATGGAAGAAGTTGATTTAGATAAAAATGGTACTATTGAATATGATGAATTTAAAGAATTTGTTAGACAACTTTTTAATAGAGTTGCTTTTGAAGAAAATGAGCAAAAGTAAATTTGTTATTTTTTTTATTTATTTGATATTATATTTTAATTATGAAAAACAAATGAATTTTCTTTTCTTTGTTATTTATTTTTTTCTTTTTAAATCTATTTATTCCATTACTAATATCCTTTATAAAAATTAAATTAATAATTATTATAATTCTATTAAATTAATCATAATACTTTAAAAAATAATTTTAAATGATGATTATTTTTTTTTTTCATTTCAATTAAAAATGAAAAAAATTATTTTAAATGAAAGCAATAAATACTTTTTATTATTAAAATAAATCATCCAAATCACATCACTATTTTTCTAAGAAAAAAGTCTTTATTCTTTTGTTAATTTATATCTTTTATCTATAATCTTTTTGCTCTTGAAATTATTCAATTGTGTTAATTTTGATGTAATAAATGATTATTTTCATATATAGTTTTTATTCTAGAAAAATTAAATTTCAATAATGATTTTCTTCAATTTTTTAAAGTATTATAATTGTAAATAAATATGTTTACCATATTATTTTAATATTTTTTTCTTTTTATTTTGAATATTTTTTACAAATTTATTTATTTATATTTGAGTTTTAATATAAGATTATAATAACAATATTTATTAACCAGAAAGAAATAATAAATAAAATGAATGATTTATATTAATTTAAAAATAAAGTAATGGATGTTTACTTTACTTATTTAATAATAAAATTTTGATTTTATCAATTGTTATATAATTCTTAAGAATAATATTTATACTTTATATTATACTTGTATAATATATTTATAAGGAAATTTATTTTTCTTCTTCTTTTTTTTCTTCTGAAGGATGACTTTTTTCAATTAATAATTTAAGAATCGGTCCTGAACAATATTTATCTAAATCTTCATTTTCATCTTTATTTTTAGGTTTAATATCATCTATTTTAGATTTTTTTTTTTCTTCTTTTACATTTTTTACATTATTTTCAATAAATATATTATTATTTTCTATTGAAATAGCCCCTTTTTGAACACAACATATTCCCATCTAAATTAATTAACATTATATTAATTTTATAATTGTAATTATTTAAGAATTTCGCAATATTTTCCTTATAAATCATAATTATATATATAAAAAATATATAATAATAAAATTTTTCATTTTTTGTCTAACATACTCAATTCTATTTATTATTTCTTTAATTCTATCAAAATCTTAAATACAAAAATAAAAAAATTTCTCCTAGAAATTTCTTTTCAAAATATTAAAAACAAAAAAGAATAAAAAAAACAAACTTTTAATCATAATTTAAATAAAATAAATTTAAATATAATTTCATTTCCTTATAACATTATTTTATATTTAATATCTTCAGGAATAGTATTAATATGAAAATAAGAATTAAAACTAACAGCAGCAAAAGTCCAAGAATCATTTTTTAACCAATCAACAGAATAAACACTATCTTCAAATTCAGAATAATCAATAAAAGAAAAATCTCTTAAATTTTTATTAAATCCAAATTCATCATTTTCATTTTCAAATTTACTAAAAATAACACATCTAACATTAGAACTTGAACTTGCAGTAACTAACATATTAGAATAATTTTGATTAAATTTATTACACCAAATCCAATGAGAATTATTATAAATTCCACCTAATTCAATTTCTGTTTTTCTTAAATCCCAAAATTTTATTGAATAATCTGTTCCAGTTGAACATAAAATATAAGAATTAGAAGGATCATATTGAATTGATAATATTGAATTATTTTTAAAATCATTTATTTGATTTACTATTTTTTGAGAATTTAAATCACATATAAAAATATTATTATTTATTCCTATTGATATTATTGTTGAATCTGATAATGAAAAATCACTTGATATTTTTATTGGTTTTGTTTCATTTTCATATAATTTAATTTCACCATTTATACTTTTTTTATTTAAATCTATTAATTGAACTTTACTATTATTTATAAATGATATTACATTATTTTCATTTGTATAATTATTAATATCAAATGTTGATTCAGAATGAGCATTTTCAATATTTTCTATTTCATATTCATTTGCTTCATTTTTTTTTATTAATTTTAATTCATATTCTCCTTTTTTGAAATTGAAACAATTTATAAAAAAATCATTTATATTTTGAGGGTATATTTCATATATATCATTTATTAATTCATCTTCTTTTTCTTTAAATGAAATTAATTGAGTTTGGGTTAATTTTTTGTTAGGTTCATCATAATTTATTTTTAAAATTTCTGATTGATTATTCGAAACTGTTGATACTAAAAAAGAATTTGAATTTTCATCAGGAACTGTTTTTAAAGCTCTTGAGTGGGAATTTTCTTTTAATTTTAAATAAACTAATGAATTATTAACTTGAATTGATTTATTATTTTCATTTAAATTATCTTGTGACATCTACAATTTAAATATAATATTTATTTATTAAAAAAAAATATTTAAAAAAAATAATTTTTAAATTTCAAATAATATATAAAAAAGAAATGTCAAAAGATATAATATATCTAGATTACAATGCAACAACATATATTCATGAAAAAGTAGCAAAAGCAATGGAACCATATTTATCAATATTATTTGGAAATCCTTCATCATCACATATATTTGGAACACAAACAAAACAAGCAGTTCAAAAATCAAGAGAACAAATAGCAAAAATGTTGAATTGTTCTTCTTCAGAAATAATATTTACTTCAGGAGGAAGTGAATCAAATAATTATGCAATTAAAGGAATAGTATATAATTATATTCATAATAATAAATATTTAAATGATAAATTTGAAATAATGACAAGTGAAATAGAACATCCTTCAGTTTTAGAAGTATATAAATTTTTAGAACAAACTTTTCCAGATAAATTAAATGTAATTTATTTACCAGTTGATAAAGAAGGAATATTAAATATGGAAGAATTTAAAAAAAAATTAACTTCAAAATGTATATTTATAAGTATTATGCATGCAAATAATGAAACAGGTTCAATTCAACCAATAGAAGAAATAGTATTATATGCAAAAAAAATAAATCCTAATATAATAATACATTCAGATGCTTCTCAATCAATAGGAAAAATAAAAGTAGATGTTAAAGAAATGAATATTGATCTTTTAACAGTTTGTTCACATAAATTTTATGGTCCAAAAGGAATTGGATGTTTATATATTAAAAATGGTATAGAAAATAAATTAGAAAAAATTATTCATGGAGCAAATCATGAACATAATATGAGAGCAGGAACAGAAAATGTTTTAGAAATTGTAGGTTTAGGAGAAGCATCAAAATTAGTTTTTGAAGAATTAAATGAAAGAATAATCCATTTTAAAAAAACAAGAAATATAATATATAAAATATTATCAGAAAATACAAATTGTATTTTACATGGTCCACCAATAAATTTAAATGATGATTTAAATAAAAAAGAAAAAAGATTAAGTAATACATTATATATTTCATTTCCTAATATTTCTGCAAATTTAATTTTAGATATGTTAAGTAATAAAATTGCTTGTTCTGCAGGAGCAGCATGTCATTCTGATGAAATTAATATGAGTTATGTTTTAAGTGCTATGAAAGTTACTCCTGAAATTGCAATGGGAACTTTAAGAATTTCAACAGGAATTAAAACTACTGAAAATGATTGCGAAGATGCTGCTAATTTTATTGTTAAAGTTATTAATGAATTATCTAATAAAAATGAAAAAGGTTTTATTAATACAAATAATGATATTGATAATTGTAGATTAACTAAAAATACACATGGAATGGGATGTGGATGTAAAATATCAATAAAAATATTAAATAATTTATTAAATTCATTACCGAAAATGAGAAGTATAGAAAAAAACAAAGATAAAATTTTAGTAAGTAACGACACAAGTGATGATGCATGTGTATATAATATAGAAAATAATAATAAAGAAGAGAATAATAATAAAAATGGATTAATAACAACATTAGATTTCTTAACACCAATATGTGATAAACCATATGATTATGGTCAAATTGCAACAGCAAATGCAATTTCTGATATTTATGCAATGGGAGGAAAACCAATAAATGCTTTAACAATTGTAGCATTTCCAATTAGTAGATTAAAAATAAATATATTAAAAGAAATATTAATTGGAGCTTTTGATAAAGCAGATGAAGCTAATTGTCCTATTTTAGGTGGTCATTCTATTGAAGATAATGAACCTAAATTTGGTTTAAGTGTTAATGGATTATGTAATAAAAATTTTATTTGGAAAAATTCTACTCTTCAAGAAAATGATATTATTATTTTAACTAAAGAAATTGGAGTTGGAATTATTATGACTGGAGTTAAAAAAGATTTTGTTACTGAAAAAGATGATTGTGTTATTAAAGCAATAAATACTATGAAACAATTAAATAAATATCATGCTGAATGTTTAATAAATTTAGAAGAAAAATATGGAAAAATTGTTAATGCAGCAACTGATGTTACAGGATTTGGTTTAATTGGACATTTAATTGAATGTATTGGAAATAAAAATTTATGTGCTGAAATTAATTATAATAATATTAAATTTATTGAAAGAACTAAAGAATTTGTTGAAATGGATATTATTCCTGGAGGAGCTAATAATAATTTTGGATTTTCTAAAGGAAAAGTTGATTATGGAAATATTAATAAAAATGAACAAATTTTAATTAATGATCCTCAAACTAGTGGAGGATTATTAATTTTTATTGGAAATGATAAAATTGATTTAGTTAGAAAAAGTTTTCAAGAAAATAAATTAGATTATTTTGAAATTGGGAAAATATCAAAGAAAAAAGATAATAATAAAGATATTGTTGTTTATGTCAATAAAGAGTGATTTTTTCCTTATTTATTTATTTTAAAAAGATTTTTTGTTTTTACTTTTTTTAATTATTTATAAATTGATAAATAAAAAATTACTTTAAAAAACAATTTATCAATAATACAATGAATTAAATAAAACAAATACAAAAGAATCTGATAAAAAAAATAAATATTTATTATTTTTTTTTATTTGCACAACAACTATTTTTATTGTTTTGCTGATTTAAATTAATATTATTTTTATTATCAATAACAATTTTTTTAGTTTCTTTCTGAATAATATCAATATCTTGAGAAGCAATTAATAATTCTTTTCCAAGAGCACCAAAAGCTTCAAGAACATTAATATCATTTTTAGCAGAAGTTTCAATATATTTCATTCCATTAGTTTCAGCAAATTCTTTAGCTTGAACAACACTAATTTTTCTTTGATCTTCTAAATCACATTTATTCCCAATTAATACTTTAATAACATTTTTATTTGCATTTCTTTCAATTTCAATTAACCAATTATTTAAAGTATCAAAAGATTCTTTATCATTTAAACTAAAAACTAATAAAATACCATGAGCTCCTTTATAATATGATGATATTATTGTTCTAAATCTTTCTTGACCTGCTGTATCCCATATTTGTAATTTAACTTTTTTTTCATCTATTAATAAAGTTTTTACCTTAAAATCTACTCCTATTGTTGGAACAAAATTATCTTCCCATATTTCATCTACAAATCTTAAAAATAGAGAACTTTTTCCAACTCCTGAATTTCCTACTAATAATACTTTAAATAACATATCATATTGTTGGTCATAGATTGTTTTTATTTGGGAAGAAGACATTTTTTTATTTTTTTTTTTATTTTTTTTATTTTATTTTGTTATATTAGAATTTTATTTTTTTAGTGCGTTATTTGTTTTTTACTTTTTCTGTGAGAAAATTTTTACTATTAATTAAAAGTTTTTAACTAAAGGTTATATTATTTTAAAAATTATGTTATGTAAAATATAAATTATCACTTCAATTTTGATTGATTTGACATATAAAATATAATGAAAAGATAAATGGAAATAATAAATAAAAAGAAAAAATAATAAGATATTCTTCAATTCTCAAAAATTCATTTAATTGAAAAGGAATATACTCATCTTTTTTTTTTTCTATAATTGTTTATATGATTTAAAATTAGACATTAACATTTATTTTCATGAATTCAATAATATAGGAAAAAATTTATTTCCTAATATTTATTAATGAAAAGTTAATTTTAGCTTTTTTTTTAGTAAAGTTTTTAAAATTTAAATAAATTAATTTTAAATTAAAAAAATTATTCAATGGATAAAGCAAAAAACAAATCAAAAACAAAAAATTCAAAAAATAAAAATAATAATAATAATAAAACAAATGAAAGATTTCCAACTCCAAATAAAAAAGGAAAAAATAAAAAATATTTTACAAAAAGCCCAAAAAATGTTGATTTAAACAATGAAAATTCTTTTGAAAAAAATCCAAATATGAAAAAAAAAAGTTTGAATTCTACATTATCAGATAATAAATCTTTTAAAAAAATTAAGAGAACAAAAAGTGATATGAATGACAAAAAAAATAATTCATATTATGAAAAAAATTATGATAATAATGATATAATTGAAGACTTAAAAATAAGCGAAAGATTAATTTTACAACAACAATTACAATCAGCTCAAGCTAAAATATATTTATTAGAACAAGAAAGAGATAGAATAAGTAAAACTATAGATGGGAATAATAATAATAATATTTTATTTCAACAAATTCAAAATTTAAAATCAAAAATTGATAATTTAGAAAATGATAATAAAAAGGAAAAAATAAAAAAAAATATAATTCAAGAAAATAAAACTTTTAATATAAAAGATTTTAAAGAAGAAACACATAAAAATAATATATATCATATAAATGAAAAAATCTATTTACTTTTAAAAATTTTAAGAAAATATGCAAAAAAATTTAATAAATTAATTTCTTTATCTGAAAATAATGAAGAAGCTTTTGAAGAATTAAAATTAACAATAGGGCAATATAATAATGTAGTATTTAATGAAAAATTACAAAAAATTTTTAATTTTTCAGAAAAAAAAGAAAATGAGATAAATGAAGTTATTTTTGCTTTGAGTGAATTTGAGCCTCAATCATTTGATTTATACTCTAAATACCAAAATCAAATAAAAGAATTACAAAATAATAATGAATCATTAATGAAAAAGATTTATGAATATGAAAAAAATTTAAATAATAATAAATTAAATAAGAATGAATTTCAAAATTTAAAATTACAAAATAAAAAAATTCAATTTGAAAAAGATAAAATTGAAGAAAATTTTAATATTATTCAACAATTAAACAAAGATTTAAATGCTAAAATAGCAAATTTGAACGATACTGAAAAGAAGAATATAATACAGGAAAATTTAATAAAAAAATTAAATAATGAAATTCAAAATTTAAAAAATGAAATAAATTATAAAGAAAATACAATACATTATTTAGAAGGTCTTCTTCAAAAATTTAATTTACAACAAAACTTAGAAAACACAAATAAAAATAATTTTATTATTTCAGAAAGTTTAAATTCTAATAATAATATAAATTCATTTGGGAATAATACTCAAAATATATATAAATATGATAATATTTTAAATCAAAATAAAATAAATGATTCATCACAAACTTTTAAAAGTTTCAGTAACAAAGAAAATAATATTGAAAACATGAATTTAATCAATTCTGATTTTGATAATAATAATAAGAAAAATTTTAATTTAGAAATTAAACAAGATACAATTAAAAAAAGAGAATTAACTAAAGAAGATAAAAAGGAAAAGTCAGATGATATTAATAAATATTTAGAAGAAAATTATTCAAATAATAATTATTTAAATAATGATTTAAATGAAATTGTTGTTACTGGAGAGAATAATAAAAATTTAAGTTCTAATTGCTTTTCAAATAATGAATTTGATGGTGATAAAAAGCATGAAAATTTACAAACAGAAATTGAACAATTAGACCAAGAAATTTATAATTTAAAAAGTAAATTAAAACTAATTATTTCAAATAAATAATTTTATATAAAATTTTTTAAACATAATTATACAACATTTATTTAATGATTATTAATTATTTATAAATAAATAATTTTCTTATCTGTAAGTATTTTTAAAATTAAGAAATTCATAAAATTATTTTAAAATATTTTAAAAAAAACTGTTTGTTATTAAATTCATTTTTAATTCTTTTTATTGATATATAAATATAATTAATAAGATTAAAATCATTTAGAAAATGCCTTCTTTAGATAAAAAAGTTCAGAAAATTTTTAGTCTTCCAAAAAATGAAATGATTAAAAACGAAATTAGATGTTCACTCTTAAATTATAGTTTTGGGATTATGTATATCACAAATAATTATTTATGCTTTAATTCATTCATTTTTTCTAATAAGAAAATAATAATCCCATTTTCAGAAATTTTATCAATGTATATTTCTGAAGATTCAAAAAAAATAATTATAACAACTTTGGTAAAAATATATAGACAATCTTCTTTAACTTTTTCACATTTTTCAAATTTGGAAAATAGTTTTCATATATTAGATAAAAAACTTAGAGAAAGAAAAATAGTTTTACCTTATTCAAATAATGCATTAAATACTGAAAGATTAACTTCTCATTTAAATTTATCTGAAGAAGAAGAAAATAATGAAATAAATTTTATCGAAATTAAACCAGAATCAACTATTGTATCAATTAAAGAAATAAATTTATCTTCGAAAGATTTTTTTGAAAAATTTTTTTATCCAATAAATTCAAAAGATAACTTCTCTTATCCTAAATTCTATGAATCTTTAAATGACCATTATAATATAGATTCATCTGAATTTAAAAAAATAAATTCAGAAAATAAAAATGAATTAATTTTTGAAAGACAAATTAATTTTAAATTAAAATTAAAAGGAGTTCCATTTGCAAATGAAAGTCAAGTTTTTTCAACTCAAAAATTAATAATAAACGAAAAAAACAATTTTTATGTTATAGAATCTATTTCAAAAAGTGAAGGAGTTCCATTTTCAAATTCATTTAAAATTATTGATCAATATGAAATTTATCCTTTAAATAAAAATTCTTGTGTAGTAAGATTTTCTGCATATCCTTTTTTTTTAGAAGATACTTTCCTTAAAAAAATCATTGAAATGACTGCTCAAAAAACTTTTAAAGAAAATAATGAGCAATGGATAAAATATATTCAAAGTAAAGGTTATATTGTCACTGATTATAATAATAAAAATAATAGCATTAAGAAAATGAATACTTTAAACAAGGAAAATGGAAATGTTTTAATTTTTTAAATCATGATATTGATTTTAAATAGTTTTGTATATAAGATTTTTATATTTATTAGTTTTATCACAAATTATTTTTTATCAGAATTAGTTTTGTTGTTATGATTTAATTGTTAAATCATTTAAATAATTAGTTTCACATTAATTTATAAATAAATAAATCAATGATGTTAATTTAATTTATAACATAAAATAAAACATTATTAAAATCTATTTATATTTATAATTTATAAAACCAATACAATTTATTCAAATACTCATTTTTATAGGTTCTATCCATATTATTCGTTTTTATAAATATTTAGAAGGACAAAAATGGTAAAATTTGAATATTTTACAAAAAAAAAATTTAAGTTTTTGAATAAATAAGATATTATAAATCAATAAATTATTTATCCTAATTTTTAATATTTACATTTAAATATTTTTAATTTATAAATATGGTAAAAAAAAGTAAATAATATTTTTTAATTTCTTTTTTATTATTTTTTAAAATTATATAATTAATTAATTTCCACTTTTTTTATAAATATTTTCCTTTGTTTCTATCTTATTATACAATTTCGTTTTAGAATATTAAAATGAGTTTTTTAATTCTTATTTTTATAAATATTTTTTCAAGAAAAAAAGATTTAATATGGAAATTAAAACAATTTTTTGAATTATTGATAAATAAAATCTTTTTAATTGTTAAATTACTTCCTATTTAAAATATTTAAAAAGGAAAAATATTTTTTCAAGAACTAAAAAAAATTATTGAAATTTATAACCTCAATTTATTTAAAATGACTTTTTATTAGATATATTATTAATTTCTTTTTTTTTAAAAAATATAAAAATAAAAATGATAAGAACAAAAAATGGAAAAATCATAATTTTATTAGGAGATTATGAAGTTGGAAAAACATGTATTTTAAATCAATTTGCAAAACAAAAATTTTTAAATTACTATATATCAACTATAGGTGTTGATTTTTATACAAAAAAAATAAAAATAGAAAATAATGAAATAAATTTTTGTTTATGGGATACAAATGGAGAAGAAATTGAAAATCAAATTTTACCTTTAAATATATATCAAAATGCAAGTGCTTTTTTAATAGTTTGTTCTTATGATTCTCTTGAATCTTGTAGAAATGTTCCAAAATATTTAGATTTTGTAAAACAATTTTTAATAAAAAAAAATTCAAAATTAGATAATATAAATGATACAATTCCTGTTTATATTTTAATAAATAAAAAAGATATTAAAGATAAATTCTTTGTGAAAGAAAATGTTTGTGGTTTTTTTAAAAATGATATTAATTTTGTTAATGTTGTTGAAACCTCGGCAAGAGATAATAATAATATTAATAACTTATTTTATCAAATTTCAAAAAAAATATTAGGAATTAAATCCAAAGATAATAATGATGATTTAGAATCAACTAGTACTTCAACTCATAATTTAATTATTAATCTTGAACAGCAAAATAATAAAAAATGTAAAAAATGTTGTTAATACAATTCTAATATTTTGGTTTTATAATATTAAATAAAAAATAATATTATATCTTGTCGATATTAGCTTTTATATTTATAATGTCAATATTTTATTTTATTGACAAAAAGAATCAATTTATAAAATAAAACATTAATAAAATATTAAAATATATAAATTATTAGTAATAAAATCTTTTTTAAATAACCAATAAAATAAAAAAAATAAATTTTTTAATCAAAAAAGAAACTTCTTCTAAATCAAAAAATATCTAATCATTTCCAGTAAGGAATTTTTTAATATTTTGAGTATATTCTTCTTGATTTTGTTTAACCATATTTTTATTACCTTCAATATTCTCAAATAATTTTTTTAATTCTTCTTTAGCTTTATTACATTGTTCAACTTCTAATTTCATATCTTGATTATTATAATTTTCTCCTGGAGCAGTAACTTGAAATATATTTTCATCTTGATTTTTTTCAACAACATCATTTAACATTTTTAATTTACCTTCCATTTCTTTATTACTCATTTTCATATTATCATTTTCTTCATTAATTTTATCTATTTTTTTTTGATAATTTCTAGTTCTTTTATTACCAATTGAAATATAAGAAACAACCATTAATAAATTAGTTAAAGGTAAAAATATATCATATAATCTACTTTCATCTAATAAATTATCTTTAAATAATTTTTTTTCTTTATCATCAGGAATAGCTTTAATTAAACTATTAATTTCTTCAACTTCACTTTTGATTAAAATAGTAGGATCATTTTTTAAATTAAATTGAATTCTTTCAATTTTTTCAATAATATTTTCTAATCTTTCAATAGAAGCATTTTCAGAAGAAGTTTCTTGTTTATATCTAAGTAAAGTTTCTTTAGCAGGATTTAAATCACAATAAATTAATTCTTCTTCACTTTTAATTCCTTCAATCATATTCATCATTTTATTTAAAATAGCTTCATCTTTATTAGGATTAGTAGGATCATCAGGAAAATATTTTCTAACTTTATCTAAAACAACATATTCTTCAGCATTATTAATAATATTTTTAAATTTCCAAACATCAAATAATAATTTTTGATACATTTCAAAAGTAACATCCATAGTCACTTTTCTCATTAAATCTCTTTGTTCTTTTAAATTATCATCATTAGAAATAGGAACTTTTGGTAACCATAATTCACCCCAAAGTTTTTTCCATAATTCAGTAATTTCTTCTTTTTTTTTTTTATTATTCTCATCTTCTGTTTCCCATTTTTCTTTAGTTTTATTTTCTCTTTCTTGAGCTTCTTTTGCATTTTCAACTTGTAATAATTCAATATTTAATTCATATTCTTCTTTTTTTCTTTCTTCTAATATTTTTTGTTCATCCATTATTTCCCAACCAAAAAATTGTCCTTTTTCTGTTAAAACTTTTTCAATTCTATCTTGAACTTTTTCTAATAATACTCCTTCCATTAATAATTTTATTGTTTTTGCTTCATAAAAATATTTAAATCCTTGATCATATGCAATATCTCTAAATGGCTCTTCTAATAAACGATCTAACCATACTTTTTTTTCTCCTATAAATTTTTTGAAAAAATCATCATTTTCTTTCTTTTTTCTTTGAATTTCTGGCATACTTTCATTATTTTTTTTTATTTTTTCATTATTTTGTTCTATTAATCTTTGAAATTCTTGTATTTTTGATTCTAATCCTATTTCTAATGGATTTGATGATGTTATTGGTTTTATTTTTTGAACTCGAGAAAGACATTCTTTAAATTTTTGAATTTCTTTTGATAATTCTTCAGAGAGATTTTCTTGTTTTTCTAATACTTTTGATGTTACTATTTTTATTTTTTCATTTTGTTCTTTTACTTTTTGCTTTAATTCATCCAGTTGTGACATTGTTTTTTCTTTTTATTAATATTTGGATTTTTATTTTTTTTTTTTTTATTTTTTTCAAGTTTCGTTAAATCCATTAATAAAAAATAAATGAAATAAATTGATGTATATTTTATTAGGAAAAATAATTGTTTTAGAAATGTTACAAAAGAATTGAAAAAAACGAAGTTAAAATAATAATACAATTCAAAAAAATAAAATTAAATATTATTATTATTTTCAAAATAAAATATAAAATGGATAAATATAATAATTTAAATAAAAAGGTTGATATTAATAACTTTCAAAAAAATAAAAGAAATTCAGCACCTCAAAATAAAAATTTAAACACGAAAAATAAATATAATTTTGTAAAAATATTTTTTAAAAATAATGAACAGAATAATAATTATTTCCATATAAGGAAGTCTTCTCCAAATCAAAGAAATGAAAATAAAAAATTTAATCTATTTAAAATGAAAAAAAATTTTATAAATCAAAAGAATAAATTCTTTGATGATTATCAACCAAAAAAAAAGAATTTTTCACAAAATAAAAATTTAAAAGAACAATATAAAAAAATTCTTCAATGGAATAACAGAGTAAATCATCAAAATGAAAATAAAATATTAGTAATAGCAGATAAAAAAATAATAAATTCCACTTCTGAAAAAGAATTAAACTCCAACAATAAAAATAATATAAATAATAATATTAATAATAATAACATAAAAAATAATATAAATAATAAGGAAATAGATGAAAAAAAAATATCAAATCAAAATCCTTTAAATTTAGAATTTTCTTATAAAGAAGATCCAAATATTGAAAATAGAGAAAAAATGGAAGATTATCATAAAATAAATTTAAATTTATCTTCAAATCCTAATATATCTTTTTTCTCAATATTTGACGGTCATAGTGGTGATGAAATATCAAAATATTGTCAAATCAATTTTGATGAAATATTAAAAAAAGAATTAAAAGAAACAAATAATAACATAGAAAAATCATTAACAAATTCTTTTGAAAAAATAGATAATGAAATATCAAAAAAAAAGTTTTCAAATGAAACAGGAAGTACAGCATCAATTTTATTAATATATGAAAAAGATAAAAAAAAATATTTTGCTTTTGCAAATGTAGGAGATTCAAAATGTTATTTAATAAAAAAAAATTCATTATTACAATTATCAAAAGATCATAATTGTAAAAATAAATTAGAAGTTGAAAGAATAAAAAAAAAAGGAGGTTTAATATTTAATGAAAGAGTTTTTGGAAGTTTAATGTTAACAAGAAGTATAGGAGATAGAGAAATGAAAGATTATGGTGTTATTTCTTTTCCTCATATAATAATAAATCAAATTGAAGAAGATTATTTATTTTTTGTTATTGCTTCTGATGGAGTTTGGGATGTTATTGATGAAAATGAATTATTTAATATTTTTCAAAATAAAAATAATTCTTCAAATATTTGTGAAGAAATTATTAAGAAAAGTATTGATAATGGAAGCATAGATAATGTTAGTTGTATTGTTGTTAAAATTTAGTTTATTTTATTAATTAATTTTATTTAAAAATATTAAAGTTTATTAATTTGTATTATATGTTTTTATTTTTCTTTGATATTCTTAAGAGAAGCGAAAGATTTACTATAAAATTAATAATACAAATAATTTTAGAATCTATCTCAATTATTATTTATTTCACTAATTAATAATTAGTTATATATAATAGACAAAAAAATAAAAGAAAATTTCTAATTAAAAACATATTAAAAAAAAATAATTTATTTTGACCTTTTTTTCCAACATTTTCAAATGCTCAATTCCAAATTCCCTAATAAAAAATCCTGAAAAAAAAACAAATATTGTTATTGAAAAACTTATGCATTTTAACCATCTATTATTTTTTTATCCATAAATCTTAAAAAATTGCAACAACTATCATTCCTATTTCATCAATATGTGTTAAATATAATTTTCTTAAAACCATCTACTGAAAAAATATAAATTAAATAAAAAATTAAAAATATAAAAATAAGAAGAGCAAAAAACCAAAAAATAAACTTTTCACATTGTAAATTCTTTTTTTTCTATTTTTCATAAATTTAAGAACATTATTTTAATCATTAAAATCTACTTCATTATTATTATTATTTTTAGGAGTAATCTCACCGATGTAATATTGAACATAGTTATAATTTCATTGATTTATTAATGAAGAAAAAGGAGTATAATTTGATTGTTTATCACTAATTAAAGGCTTTTCTACTTCAGACATTGTTTATTATATTTTTTTAAAAAAACTTATGAAAATGACTAATTCTTAGTATCAGAAAAAAGATTAACTTTTAATATTAATATATAAAAATATTTTTAGAGAAATTAATTTCATCTACTTTCAGAAAAAAATTAATGAAATAATAAAATTTTTTTTAGCAAAACAAAATATTAAAAAGAAATATTATAATATAATTACAAATCAAAAAACTTTGTTTGATTATTAAAACAAATATTCATTAATTATAACTGATATTATGTGGATATTTTATAAATCTTTTATTTTAAAAAATTTAAAAATTTTTATTTTAAAATAAAAAAAATTTTAAATATTAAAATAATATGTCAACAAACTCATTTGAAAAATATCAAAAATTACAAGATAAAATAAGCCATTTACAAAATATTGAACTTAAAAATCCAGAGAGAATGGATACATTACAATATAATGTAGAGAAATTAAATAGTCAAATGATACAATCAATTTCAGAATTTTCAGAAAAATCAAATTATATAGAAAAATCAATAGAATCATTAAATAGACTTTATAAATCTAAAATGTTAATAAAAGAAAATAATGAAAAAAAAATTAGTAAAGAATTACAAAATACAGAAGAAAATATAAAAATGATGCTTCAAGAACATAGAAATAAAATGATGAAAGGTATTGATCAATCTTTTTTAGAATTAGAAAATTATTTAAATGAAATGATTAAAAAACAAGAAAATGATAAAATTAAAATTAATGAACAATTTGATAAATTAAAATTTATTACTCAAAATGAAGTTCCTACTTTAATTAAAGAATCTGAAAATTTTGATAAAAATAGTAAATCTAATATTGAATCGATTAGACAAATTTTAAAAGAAGAAATTAATTATACAAAAGATTTAGTATGATATTTTTATTAATTTTTTATATATTTCTAAAGGAAAAAAATCAAGAGAAGAAAATGAAAATTTATTAAATCAAAGTTTAAATCAAGAATATAAGAATATTGAAAATAAAATTTCTGAATCAAAAAAAGAAAGGTAATTTTATATTTTTATTTTAATTTTTTTATTTCATATTAATAGAGAAAAATTTGAAGAAGAAGTTTTTAAAACATTATGTGAATCAATTGAAAGAATGAAAAATGCAATATCAAATTAAAATTTCAGAAAACTTTTACTTAACATTTATTTAAATTTTTTTTTTAATTATTAAAAAAAAAAAACAAACATTAAAATCCAAAAAAAAAAAATAATAACAATAATTAAAAAAAATGATTTAAAAAAAATTTTTCAGTTTTTTAAATTAATAAAAATGAATGATAGTAATGATTCAGCAACATTTATAGGAAAAAAAGGAAAAATAATGCAAAATGCAGAAACTCAAATGGGAAATTATCAAGAAAATATTTTTCCCGAACAAAAAGAAATTCAAGCAGATAAAATAATAAATTTAAATGATTCAGAAAATAAAAATAATGAAGATGAAGAAATAAACGAATATCAAGATGAATTAAATAATTTTAATTCAGATAATATAATAGCAAATGATGAAGATGATTATATTCAAAATGAAAATGAAAACGAAAATGAAAATGAAATAGAACAAAATCAAGAAGAAAATAATAATAATAATATTTTAGATAATAGTAATTTTAATTCAATGAATTATAGTCAAATGAATTTAATTAAATCACATTTAAAATTAATATGTGATAAAATTGAAGAAGGTTTAAATAATTATCATAAATCAAAAGAAACTTCAAGAAATGATACTTCATTTCAAAATTCTTTTTCAAATATTGAAATTAAACCTTTAACAAAAGAATTAAATAATTATAAACAACAATCTGAAAATATTCAATATGAATTAGAAAATGTTTATAATATTCAAAGAGTAAATGAATTAGAATCTGAACTTCAAAAAAAAAGAAATTTTTATAAAAAATTAAAAAAAGATAATACAACTTTAAAAAAAGTAGTTAGAGAACAATCAAAAGGTATTGATGAATATATTAGTAAATTTGATAATACAAAAGAAATTGATGAAATTAAAGAAAAATTAAAAGAAGAAAGAAAAGAATTAAAAATTAAAAAAGATAATAATAAAAATATTGAAATTAGAATTAAAAATCAAAACACAAAAATTGATGGTTTAGAAAAAAGAGGCAAATTGATTAAAGAAAATATAGATTATTGTAAAAAAAAACAAATGAAAGATTTAAAAAAACAAAATGAAGAAGAAAATGAAGATAAAATTGAAGAAAGTGATATAAATACATTAATTGAGGAAAAAAAAAAATTAGAAGAAGAAAATTTAAATAAAGAAAAACAATACAAATCAGAAATTAAAAATCAACATTTAATTATAAAAGATATAAGACGTCAAATGGCAATTATTTCTAATAAATTAAAAGCTATAGAACAACAAAAAAAAATGGATGAATTAAAAAAAAAAGAAATTCAAAGAAATAAAATGAAACAAATTCAAAAAAGTAAATCACCAATTAGAATTAACAATAATATTAATAATCAAAGAAAATATGATAGAACAAAAAATATGAGTAGAGATAATATTAGAAGATTTAATGATAATAAAATGAAATCAAATAATATTAATCCAAATATTAAAAATAAAATAAATTATAATTATCCAATTATTGATGATATTATGTTAACTAGAACCCCAAATTTAAAAGTTAAAGGAGGAAAATTTATTAAACCTTTTGAAATAAATAAATTTAATAAAGGTCCAAATATTACAAATTATATTCCTAAAAGATTAAGCCAAGTTTTACCAGATAATCCAAATGATATTTTTAAAAGAAAAGAAAAAGATGATATTCCTGAACTTGGAAGTGATAATAATGATAATAATAATAATAATAGAGAAAATGCAAAAAATCCAAATGTTGTAATTGATGAAATTGAAAATTTAAAAAATGAAATACAAAATGCTTTAAAAAATGATATTTTTAAAGATAATAATATTCCAATATCAGATAAAAATAATTTATATATTAATGATAATGATAATGATAATGAAAATAATCATAGAGTTAATAGTAATGATAAAAATTATAAATTTAATGAACAAAGTACAATCATTGCTACTCCTATTAATGATATTTCTGATATAAGAAATGATTTTGAATATTTAAATGAATTAGATAACAATCAAAATATTATTCAAAAAAATTTACCTAAAGAAAGAATTCCTTCTTCAAGAAGAAAACCTTTTGATAATATTAATTTTAAATAATTAATTTTATAAAAATGAATAAATTTTATTAATTATTTTTATTTATTAAATATATTTTCGTTAAAATTATTTGAAACCAAAAACAATGTCAAAAATAAGAATATATAATAAATTTTATAAATCAGATATATTTAACACTGAATCAAAAGTGGCATTTTTTTCTCCAAAAAAAAGAAATCTTCAACCTTCATTAGAAAAAACTTCAAATGATATATTTAATACAAATGAAGATACTTATTTTAAACAAGAATTATCACAAAATAAACATAGTCATAGATATGTAAATAAATCCCAAAGTGATATTTTTAATATTAAGCCAGATAATAATAAAAAAATAAGAATAAGGAATAATCCAACAAATAACTCTCAAATAATATTTGGTACAAATTATACAGATTATATAGTTAAAAAGAAGCCAAAAAAAGAAAAATTTACACCTCAATATTCTAAGAATTCACCTTTAGATATTTTTTATAAACAATTTTTTAATGAAGAAAATCATCATAAAAATGTTTCTACTTCTAAAGGTTATTATGATAATGAAATGAAATTAAATAATAATCATATTTTACAAAATCCAAGAAGAAAAAAAATTAATTGGACTAATAGAAGTTCTGTAGATCTTAATATGAGTCCTTTAAATTCTTCAAGAACAAATAAATTATATTCTCAAATTTCAAATATATTTAATTTACCAGAAAAAGATTCTCTTCTTAATGAAGTCAAAAGAAAGAATGAAGGAGAAAAAGAAGTTAAAAAATGTAGTAATTTAAAAAAAAAATATTTAAAAAGTAAAGAAAGAGAATTGAAAAAAATGAATATAATAAACAATAAAAAAAAAGAAAATGAAAATAATAAATTAAATTCTTTAGAAAGAAAACAAAATGAAATTATAAGAAATAACAAATTAAATAATAATAATAAAAATAAGAAAGTATTTCAAACAAATTTAAATGATGATATTTCCCAACGTAAAAAAATAAAAAGATTAATTGATTTAAAATCTCCTTTATTAAATGAAACAAAAAAACAAAAAATTTTCCAAAATGCTTCAACAAATAATTTATATGATGATGATTATTATGAAAGAGTTTTATCAACAGAAAAAGATTTAGATAAGACATTAAATAGAAGTGAATATATAATAAAAAGTGATAATAAAAGTAGAAATGATGAAAATTATATTAAAAGAATATTTTCTGGTGAAGGAATTCATATTTATGATATTAGTAGTAATTATAATAAAATTTTTGGAGATGGAAATGAATGTGAATTTACATTTAAAGTTAGAAATAATGATGAAAATAAACTTAAAAGTGTTTCTCAAAAATTTCTAAAAGAAAAAAATATTGAAATAAAACCAAAAAATAAAATTGTTGTTAATAGGATATTTAAACAAGTTAACAAAGACAATAATTATAATAATAATAATAATTCCAATAAAATACAAATTGGGAATAATAGTGCAAAATTTTCGAAAGATAAATTTTCTAATCAATTTTCACAAATTAATAGTAATTATAAAAATAATAAAAAAAAATTTACTTGAATATAAAAAAATGTAATAAATAAGATTTTTAATCTATTATATTTAATTATTTAATTTATAAAAGTTAAATCAATTTAATAAATGGATGAATATATATTATCCTTAAAAAATGAAAATTATCAATTAAAGCAAAATCATAACAATTTGTTTCAAAATATATTAATAAAAGATAATTATATTAGTCATTTAGAAGAAAAAGTAAATAAATTAGAAGAAAAATATTTTAAAAATAAAAAAGATGAGAAACAACAAAATGAATTATTTGAAACTATTATAAAAACAAATCAAAGTTTACATATTTTAAGAGAATTTTTTATTCAAAAATTTTCCCAATTACAAAATAATTATATTAAATTAAGAGAAAAAATAGAAAATCAAAATAAAAATAAAAATCAAAAAAATTTAACTGAAAAAATTAACAAAAATATTGAAAAAATCAATGAAGTAAAAAATTTATTTATTTATATATATATAGTTCATCTATAAAATGAATAAAAATCAAATCTAATAAAAAATATAAATAAAGAGTTTAAATTTATAACTTTATTTTTAATATATTAAACATTTTATTTAAAATTTTCTAAAATTCTATTTAATAAAATTCATAATTTTTAAAAATAAATTGAAATTCATTTTTAATTACATTTATATTAGTATATGAGAAAATAGATTAAGAAAAAAATATAAATACAATTGAAAAAGATAATAAACCCCAAAAATCAAAGTTTATATATAATATAATTTTTTAAATAATAATTTTCAATCTTATTTCAAAAAAAATATTATAATTAAATTAAAATTTTTTATCTCATTTTAATGGGCATTTAATTTTTTAGTTTAAAAAGGATTTGTCTACTTCTTATTTTCCATCTTAAATTCTTTATTTGATATTATTGTATCTATAAAATTAATCTATTTTTTTTAAAGAAAATATATAAAAATTCAAAGATATTTTCAATTTTTTTTTATTGATAAAAAAATATAATATTTAAAATATATTTAATTTATTTATAACTTTGAATTTTTCTCCAAAAATTAAAGATAATTCTTTAATTGAATTTTCATTTGGATTTGAAATTAATGATATTTCATTTTCTTTATCAATTATTGATTTATAAAATTTTTTCTTTGAATTGAAATCATAAAAATCTTCTATAAAAATTTCTTTATAAATATCAGGAAATGAATTCATTTTTAAATTAACATTTTCGACAATTAATTGTTGAAGAAATATTATTATTAAATAAATGTCAAATCAATGTTTTTTGAAATTACAGTAAATACTATTTATAATTTTAGAGAAATTCAAAAAAATATTCATTCAAATTTTATAAATTATAACGAACAAAGTATAAAATTTATATATGATATTTATTATCATATTCATAAATTAAGTAATCAATTATTGTCTTTTAAAGAAAATCCAAAAAAATATATAAGTAAAAATAAAACTCAAGTCTATTTTTCACCTAATTTTAAAATTCATCAAAAAGGAAAATTTATAAAAACAATAAAAAATAAAAAAGCAGTTTATTGCCATTTAAATATCAAACCAAATAATAATATATTCCATATAATAAAAGAAAGAAAGAATAAGAATAATGAAATGAATCAAATTGAAAACGAAAAAGAGAAAAAATTGTTGAATAAGAAAATTAAAGGTCAAAGAAGAAGTAAATATAGAGGAGTTTCTAGAAATGGAAATCAATGGCAAGTTTTAATAATGATAAATAATATAAAAAAATATATTGGAAATTATAAAAATGAAGAAGAAGCTGCAAGTAATTATGACATTGCTGCAATTCAAAATCATGGTTCTAAAGCTAAGACTAATTTTTATTATACTCCTGATGAAATTCAAAAAATTAAAATGATGAAAAAATTTTAATTTATTTTATAAATATATGTTATATTAACTTATTATTTATCAAGTTTTATGATATTTGAATTTATATTATTACTAATTTTATTTGTCTATTGATTTAATGTTATATAATTAACTTTTATCATTTATTACAAATATATATTTAAAATATTTAAATATATAATGACTAATTATTTTTAAGTTAATTAAATTTAAATTTTTCAAAAAATGAACAATTTTAATTACTTTGAGAATATTTTGAATTTACCCAATTTAATAAATCCTGAAAATGAAATTTCCTTTAAATATCTTTCTCAATTTTTAAATTATAATTCAATTCAATCAATTTATTCAAAAGAAAAAATAGAATGTCTGATAAATGATGAAAATAAATATCATAATATTATAAAAAATCCCTCCAATTACAATATAAGTAAACTTTCAGCTTGGGATTTATATATTAGATTTATAAAAAATTTAATTCCTGAAAAATATGATGAAAAATTAAGAATTTTTTTAGTTTTAGAACTTTTTACTAAAAATATGATTCAAGAAAAAGAATTTTACTTAGAGCATATTTATATATCCTATTGGATTTTTTATGCTGATTTATGTAAAGATGATTGTGACATTTTAAGGAATTTAATAAAGAAAAATATTTGTATAAATAATCCTGAATTATATGTTGGCTTAAGTTATTTTTATGAAAAATATCATGCATTTTCATTAGCTAATGAATGTTATTTAAAAGGTTTTGAAAATCAAATTAAATCTAATGATTATCTTCAAAAAAATTTCAATGAATTTGAAAAGAGAATGGAAAATAGAATTAATAGAGAAATTAATAAAACAGATATTCCTTGTGATGAAATTGATCAATACCTTCATAGTGAAATTGTTAATTTTAATAATATTTTTAATATTAATGAAAATAAAAGTAAATATAGAGAAAAAATAAAAATGAAATTTAGAATTTATAAAAATAAATTAGAAATCTTAGAAGACAATAATGTTTATGAAAATGAAATGGTTAAATATGGAAATATTGATATTTATATTGATGAAAATTGTAGAAAAAAAATTAGTAAAAAATCAACTGAATTAGTGGAATTATATAAATTAATTGTTAATTATTTAAATAAAAATGATAAAAATTATAGAAATCAAACAGAAAATTATAAAAAAGATATTTTAGAAAAAAGAAATAAAAAACCATATTCTTGGTTTAATATAAAAAGACCATATGGAAACAAAATTATAGATATTTCAAATAGTAATTTAAGTTTATTTGAAAGTTTTAATGAGCAAAATGGGAGTAATCAAAATATCATCCCTGAAAATAACATTCATAAATTTGAAAATATAATAGATAATTGTAATTTAAATAATCTTATTTATGAAAATAATAATTCATTTAGTGATTTAAATGATCAAGAATTACAAAACTTATATAATGAAGAAAAAAATGCACTTATAAAATATAAGAAAAAAATAAATGATTTAATAAATTTACTTAAGGATGAACTAAGATATGTTAAAAGTAAAGAAAATAATTTAAAATGTATTGATTCAGAAGACAAAAATTTAAATTCTGTTAATTCAAAATATACAAATTATTTATTAAACTTTCTTTCAAATGATAATTTATCAATTTCTGAAATTGAAAATAAAAGAAAAGAAATTGAATATTTTTATAATTTAAGTAAAATTTCATCTATAGAAAGAGATTATTATTTTAATTTATTAAAGAATAAATTGGATGAATTAACTAAAAAAGATTGTAAAATAGAGAATTTTAGTCATCCAAATTTTAATGAAATTAAACCTATTTTTCCTAATGAAAATATTAATAATAAAAATGAAAATTATAAAAGTGTTAATAATAATAATGAATTTAATAAAATGCCAAATATTAATTTTAATTATTTAAATAAAAAAAATAATACTCCAACAATAAATAAATTTTTCAAAAGTGACTATAAAATTAATGAAAATAAAATTGGACAAAATAATAGATTTGAAAATTTATTTTTAGGAAATGAAGATAATGAAGAAGAAAATGAAATAAGAAATAATTTTTCTAGATTAAATGAACGTTCATATATTACAAATACAAATGCTATTTCTTCAAAAACAGATAAAACTTTTGAAAGTAGAAAGTCATCTATTGAATTGTTATTTAATTCATAAAAAAGCATATCTTTAAATTAAATAATTCTATATAAATTTAATTTTATGAAAAAAAATTCTTATAAAAATAAAACAAATATAATTCCCGATAAAATAGAAGTAAAAATTCCTGTAATTAAATTAACTTGACTATTATTTAAGATATCTCTTCCATAAACTTTTATATTATTCACATTTTTAATTTCATCTTTTTCAACAACACATTTTTTTTCTTCATCATAATAAGTAATTTGCATAGTTTCACCTAAAATAGAATCAATAAAAGAACCAATGAAACCAATAAATATTCCAAAAATAATTATTTTAAAAAAAACAATAAAATTAAATGAAAAATCTCTAAAAAAAGAAGAAAAAACTGCAAGAAGAGAAATAAATAATCCTCCTAAAATACTACAAATTGTTCCATATAATGAAATTGCACCATTAATTCCTTTTGGAACTTTTTTTAAATTTATTATTAAAATTGGAGAATCTTTACTATTAATTCCTAATTCACTTGCCCATGTATCTGCATTTGCACTTTCATAAAAACCTATATAAATTCCATATAAAAATTTAATTAAATTATCTTTATTATTTTTTGAAAATAAATGTAATTTACCATTATAATAATAATATATTATTAAACATATTATTGTCGGAAAAAAACCTTTTGACATTACTTGAATTGCATTTCTTTTTTTATCTTTAAAATATGATTGTCCTAATAATTTAGTTTTTATTTTTTTATGAATATCACTTGCTTTTATTGAAGAAGCAAAAAATCCTATTAGTATCATCATATATTCAAATCCTCCCATTGAAACTATTGTTCCTATAAATAATGCAGAATTTGCACCTCCTATTGTTAATTTATTTTTTATTATTGCTACTATATATATAATTATTACTATTATTTCTAATATTATAAATTCTTTGGAAATTTTTTCCATTATATATTCAATTATTTTTAAATTTTAAAATTGATAATAATTTTTTTCATTTTAAAAATAAATTTGACATAAAAAAATTAAATGATGAGAGTATAAAATGTCCTTTATATAATAAATAATATAAAATAAAAATATGAGAATATATTCATTATTAATAAAAATATAATCAGAAATAAAAATAAATTATTTAATAATTACACCACGATGTTATCCGTAACTTAAAATTATAAAGAAATTCAAAAAATTTATAAAATTAAAGAGAATCATATTACAAAAGATAGGATAAATATATAGATTAAATATCCAATAAAACTATTTAATCTTTGATTTGAAGAAGATTTGAAAAAATTTTTTTAGATTAAAATTCAATTCTAATAATATTATATTTAAAGTTATTCAAACCAAAAATTTGATGTATTTGACTTTTTAAAAAAATTTTATACCTTATGAAGACAATATTTATGAAATTCTATTCAATTAACAAATAATTAAAATATTAATTTAATTTTTTTGCATATAAATATTTTTGAAATAAAAAAAATTTAAAAAAAAATTAATTGTAAATTTTTATTTAAAAAAGAATTAATTTATAATAAATTAAATGATAACACCAGAAGCCAAACCTTGTAAAACTTTTATTACTCCAGATAAAAAAGTAAAATCTTTTGAACAAATTGAAAATGAAAAATTCACAAATGATGAATTAATAGAAAAAACTATATCTATTCTCAAAATTATAGAAAAATGTGTTTCTAATTATATTATAAATTTCTCTCCAACTGAAAATAAAAAAATTAGTCAAATATTAAAAGAAAATATAAAATCTATTGAAAATTTAGGATTTCAAAGTGTTCCTTCTTTTATATTAAATGAAAAAGATTTTGATTTAACATATCCTTTTATAAATCAATTACTTAGAAAATTTACTTATTACATTCAAAAATATTCTTTAATAAAATTTAAAGAAACTGATCCTTCTTTAGATATTATGATTGATTTATATAATCTTATACGTTGTGTTTATTTAATTATTAAAAAAAATACTAAAAATATAGAAAATGAATCTATAAAATTTTATTTGCATCATATTTGCGAATTTTTTATCCTCAAAGAAAAGGAAGATAGTATTATTATGAATAAATCATTTATTCAATTTGGAAATTTATTATTAATAATCAATTTTAACATTGAATTTGAATATTTAATTCCTAAGGAATGTATAACAGAAATTGAAAAAAAAATCAAGCCAAAATTGATAGATTATATCACAGATTTTGAAAAAAAAATAAAATTATTATTAAAAAATTCTTGTGATGAACAAATTAAATCAGAACTTTCAGAATTTATTTTTTCTATTTTTGATGAATTAACTTTTACTGATAAAAATAGTAATTGGTTTAATAAATATAAAGAAATTTTTTTAAATTTTGAAAAAACATTATTCCAAAAAATAAAGGAAAAAAATGTTTTCTTGAGTAGGAATTCTTTAATGCAAATATTATATAATGAATATGTAAATTGTTTAATAAAAGCAGAAGATTCATATAATTTCTTTTATATTATTTTAACAAATAAAAAAAATTTATATGAAGATTTATTGATAAAAGAAAAAAAATTAGTTGATTATTACAAATATGAAATTATAGATAATAATCTAAAAAAATGTTTAAAAAGTGAAAAATTCAAAATAAAATTTAAAGAAATAATGAATTCAAAAATAATCCATAAATTTATTGAAGAAAATGATATTAAAAATTATAATGATTATTTAAATGATTATATAAACAATGAAAAAATTTTTAATAATATCTTACTTGAACCATTAGGACCTGGAAAATTAGCTTATGTAGATAATTATCAAAAAATAGTAATTAATAATTTAAATATTGATTTTAAAGGAGAGCCTTCTGAAGAAATATGGAATATTTATTGTGAACAATTACTTTTACATGAAAATATGCATTATATTAGTAGAATATATAAAGAAGGTTTTTTAACAGAATCTTTAATTACACCTCCTGATAATGAAGGTGTTTCTGAAATGGGAATTAAAATTATTAAATTTTTATTTGACACTGAATTAATTGTTAAAATAAATTTAGAACAAGCAAAAAAATTGAAAGAATTTAATTGGAAAGAATATGATGAAAAAATTGAAAAAGGACTTAATATATTAAGAAATATTTTTCCTTATGTTAATAAAAATAGAATTTTAAAAAATAAAAAAAACATTCAAACTGATGAAAAAATTAATGAAAAATATTCATTTTCCCAAGTGGTCAATGAAAATGAAATTCGAATGTGTAATTCTAATTTAAGTGAAAATGATAAATTAAGTTATGTATTTACAAGTTGTACTGGTAATCCTGTTTTTTCTAGATGTAAACAATTTCCTGATTTTAAAAAAGATTAGAAAAAAAATTTTTTTTTTATAATTTAAATTATATATTAAAATTTCCTTTATAAATTATTTTAAAAGTAATCATTATTTGTTTCATATAATCAAATCATTTTTTAATATTATCTCACAATTCAAAATTTATTAACAATAATTTTTTTAAAAATTCTTATAAATTAATAAATTTAGTTTTAAGCAATATAAATACTTTTATAATTATATAATTTTTGAATAAATATAATTTATTTATTCATACTACTCATCCTTAATTCTTTTTGGACTTTTCTTTGTAATTCTTTTTCAATTAAAATATCTTCTGCTTTTTTAAATATTTCTTCATTATTATCATTTGCAAAATCTAATTCGGGAATATCATCTTCACTTAAACTAACAGAAGAAACAGTTTTAGGAGAATCATATTCAATATTTTGTCTTAAATCATTTAATAAATCTAATCTATTTTTATTTAATTCTAATAATAATTTAGAATTACTTTTTGCTTGTTTAATTGCTTCTCCTATAAAATCAACTGAAGATTCATTTTTATTTATTTTTTTTAATACAATTCCAAAAGCATTTTTTGAAACTTGAGAAGTTTCAGTTTTTTTTGAAATATGACTATTACTTTTTGTTGGAGTTAAATTATTATTTGAAAGTGTATTTTTAATTTGTAAATTTGAAGAACTTTTTGTTTGTTTTAATATTTGCATTTGTTTTTCTAATTCTGATAATTTTTCATTTAATTGTTTATTTTCTTTTTCTAAATTTGATATTTGTTCTTCTTGATTTTTTATTGATTTATTTAATTCTTTGTTTTCTTTCATTAATTTTTCATTTTCTAAATTTGTTTTATTTGAATTTTCTTCCATTTCTTTTTTTTGATTTTCTGATATTTTATTTATTATATCTAATCTTTGTTCTTGGGATTCTATTTGAGAATTTATAAATTTAATTTGATTTTCACAATCTTTTATTTTTGTTTCTTTTATTTTTAAATTTATTTTATTTTCATCAATAATTTTTTCATAATTATTTTTCATTTTATTTATTTCATTATTATTTTCTGTTAAAATTTTTAATAAATCTCTTTTTAATTTTTCATTTTCTTCAATCGTTTTTAAATTTATGCCTCTTAAAGAGGATAATTTTTCAGAATGAATTTTTTCTTTTTCATTTAAAACATTTTTTTCTGATATTTTATTATTTAATAATGAATTTATTTTTTCCAAATTATCTCTTAAATCTTTTAATTCATTATCCCAATTTTTTTCTTTTTCTTTAAAATCAACTTCAATTTTATTTGTATTATCATCTTCGCTTTTTACTTTTAAATCTAATTCTTTTATTAATTTTTTTTTATCTGAATTTTCTTTTTTTAAATTATCAATATTACTTTCATATTGTTTAATATTATTATTCAATGAATTTTCTTGTTCTTGAATTTGATTATTTAAATTTTCATTTTCAATTTCAATTAGATTCAATTGTGTATTTATTTTATTAAATTCATCATCTTTTTGATTAAAAATTCTTTTTTGTTCTTCTAATTCATTTTCCAAAACTTTTTTTTCTTGATATAAATTTTCACATTGACCAATTTGAAAAATATATTCTTCAATTTTCTTTTTTAAATTAATACTTTCTTTATCTTTATTAATAATTCTTTCATTTAATTCATCAATAATTCTTTGTAATAATATTTTTTCAGTATCCATATTAATTTTAATATTTTTAATTTCAACATCATTATCATTTACAACAATTTTTTTTTTAGCAACAACAACATTATCATTTTCACTTTCATTTTTTTTTTCATTTTCCTTAATATTATTATTATCAATTTTATTATTATCATCCAAATTATTTTTTTCATTTTCCTCATTTCCAACATTATAATTACCATCATCTTTTAAAAATTCATCATTTCCAATAAAACTAACAATTTTTTTATCTTCAACATTTCTCCAAATAAAACCTTTTTTTTTAATAATCCCTCTTAAAATCATAACTTCTTTTTTTAATCCATTAGCAATATATTGTAATTCTCCAGCATTTAAAATAACATTTTTTTTAGTAGAATTTTTAATAGTTTTAGCTCTACTTGCAAAATATAAAGTTTGAATACTTTCTTCAGAATGTCTTTTTAATCTACTAGCAGTACATAATAAAGTAGTTTTTGA
>JAJJKW010001761.1:0-33549 GCA_023805745.1 Isotricha sp. YL-2021b | reverse complement strand
GATCTTTCCCATACTGATCGCCAAGGCGTAACAGATAATCACATATTGATTCTACATAGTCTGAAATCCCTCGAATATGGCGTTTGCTTTTGGACTATCTGCTGAAATTGAAAGAAATCTAATCAGTCAGCGCACCAAATCATCATTAGAAAATGTTCGCGCAAGTGGTAAGAAGTTAGGCAGACCCTTCGCTGCTCAATCTAAAAAGTTGAAATTATCCAAGAATACAAAACGGATTAAAGACTTATTAGATAAAGGTGTTTCCCAGTATAAAATATCAAAAATAATGCAAGTACAACCTATGACTGTCAATCGTTTTATTCATCGCATGGGTTGGTTATAAGAAATTGTAGTTCTAATAAATATGAGTACCGGAGCAATCTGTTTTAATGAACAAAACTTTGAATATTATACACCCAAATATATTGTTGATATGTTTGGCAAGTTTGATTATGATCCTGCAACAACCACAGAACAGGCAAAAGCGTTAGGAATTCCAAATTATAGTACTATTGAAAGTGATGGATTAAGGCAGGACTGGTGTGAGTATAAAAGAATATGGATTAACCCACCTTTCTATCTCAAATTTCCTTTCCTTGAAAAAGCAGTCAGCACATATAAAAGGGCTGGTAATGATATTTATTTTCTTGCACCCGTTTCAATATTGACTGCAAAAAAATTTCATGAACTTATTGAAGGAATAGGTATTAAACTTTATATTCCCAATGGTAGGATCAGATTTAGAAGGATATATCAAGAAAAAGAAGAAATACCGGCTTTTGGTTGCGTTATTTTTAAATTACAAAAAGAAAACGAAATTAAGATGTTTCATATAATAATACCGGGTGGACATTACATTTTAAACGAAACTGATGTATAATAAAAAAGTCTTGAAATAAAAAACACATACAGATACTAGAAAATATTTCTGAACCTTTAAGACAGGAAGGCTGGATTTGCATCTGGCCTTCTTTTTTACAAAAAAATCGTTTGGGAAGGTGAGTTTTGGTGCAAATTGTTATAGGAATGTCCAACTTTTCAGATTCATCGACTCCAGAATTGAGCTAAATTTTTATTGGGAAAGCCAAAAATGGGGTGTACATTCAAGCCCCAATAAAGTATAATATAAAAAGTGTGATTCAAAGTGGGATTCATTTTACAAAAAAGGATTGACAATGTTTTTAAAATGTAAGAAAATAAAGGAATCTGAAAATAAATGGACGGGGCCCAGCCACCCCAGCCAAATCGTGCAAGTCATCTAAAAGGACGACTTTTTCTTTTATTCGCAAGCATTTATTCTGGTTCGAACGCAAAATTTTAAAATGGCTCATTTTTTGAGTCGGGCCGAACCAACACTATAAAAAATCCTTTGTTTTCAATAGGACTATCTAATTCTTTTGAAGCTAACCCATTCTTTTGTATTTTCATCATATCTTTTATAAGAGGCATACCCCTCTCCTATACATTCTTGTACCAGATTACCTGCATCGTCAAAAGTCTGAGAACCACTTGAATCTTTTATATACGAAATTTGACCATTATTGTGCCATGCTACAGTATATTTCAATTTTTCTTCACTGTATCCATAGAAAGGAGAGTCTTTAGAAAAGGGAACTATTTCATAAAATTCATAACGATGTAATTTTCCATTTAAATATTCTTTTTTCCACTTTACACAAGAGTGTGTAGAAATATCATCTTTTGTAAAATCTCGAACACATTTAGAGCCTGTTAAGGTATGTTCTAGATGTAAAATGGTTTCCTGATTTTTTTCTGAAATCTCCACAACATTTACTATTTCACGTAGTGGAATTTCCATTGAATATGATTCACCTTCTTTATAAAACACAGGTGAATCTCCATAAAATCTAGTTGAGTCTTCATTGGATAAAATCTGTGGTAGAGTTTTATGTTTTTTACCATGTGTTTCTGCTTTATGATCAGCGTAACATGTAACATTAAAAAAGGCTATAAACAAAAACATCAACAAAGATTTTTTCATTTTGTTCTCCTTCTTTTTTATATTCTATCTAATCAGAAAAGATATTTCAACACTAAATTCTTGGTTCGTATATTGCACGACGAGTCCAGCCAAATCGCACAAGTCGTCAAAAATGGCGACTTTTTATTTTGAAATCAATCACTTATATGAGTCCGTGTTGACTCTTATCAAAATAGGCTAAAAATAGCACTTACACGGACCAGTAATGTCAAAATATCTTTTGTTTTCAATACTTGACTTTTGGGATACTTAAAAATCACCCCAGAAATTTGAAATTAATTTAGTCCCTTTTATCATAGGCATTTAAATTTAGAAAAATCCATTTCTTTATCATCTAATTGATCATCAAAAATTCTGTTATATTCTTTCAAAAGGATATCCAGTTTATTTGATTTTAAAGGGATCTTTTTTCCTTTATCCATACAAAATGATTTGCCTATATTTTGAGTACTTGCTTGAGCTATTAATTTCCCATTTTTGTCATAAAATTTTATATCAGCCATTGTCTGTTCCAACATTTGTTTGCCATTTTTATAATACCATTTTGTTGGTTCATTCGTGTACTTTTCAGACAAACTACCATTTGTATAGCGCGCCATAATAGGGGTATGTGTCCTCAATTTTCCGTTAGACCAATAAGTATCTTTTACTCTAACCTGACCATCAACATAAGTATCTTTTAAACGTAAAACACTATTAATGTATAATGAAGTATCTCCATCCTTTTTCCCATTTTTGAGCGTTACAATAGTTTTTCCACCATTTTTGTTTATTATATAGCGACCAGTTAATGGCTTATTAGATGTATCATAATACATATTACCTTTTTTGATTACATCTTTTTCCGTATAGTCTTTTGCAAATAGAGATGTTGTGTTAAACATTATTCCTAAAAATAGGGCGGTAGTAATCATATAAAATTTCATATTTTCCCTCCTTTTTTTCATAATGTATCTGATTTAAAAAATTAAGTCAATACCTAAAATTTCAGTCCGTGCCATGCAAGATGTCTCCAGCCAAATCGTGCAAGACGCCATTTATTGGCGTTTTCTCTTTTATTTCTAAGCGCTTATATCAGTTCGAAATTTCCTTTTTGAAAAGTGGCTTTATTTTTTTAGTTCCGAACTATTTTTTCCATTCGGATTTTAATTTTCCAAACATCGCAGTACTGTGTATCGAACCATCTGGCCAAAGTTTACGGTCGCGTTGAATTCCCTCAAGAACATAAGCATTTTTTTCGGCATGTTTTTTGGAAGCAATATTGTCGTCATCACACCAAATGTTCAATTTTCTTAAATTAAACTTTTCAAAACCGACCTTTTCTATAATTGGAATCAATTTATCAACAAGCCCTTGTCCACGTGCAGATTTTCTTAACCAATAGCCAATTTCCCCCGTTTGGTGTTTCGTATCTATACCTGACAATCCTATTTCACCCAATAACTCATCACCATTAAAAATACCATACATAACGTGCTTCCATCTAGGGTCATTATTTTGGAGCTGATTTTGATAATACTTTTGCACTTCATCAACGGATTTCCACATACCACCTTCAAACCAATGTTTAAAAGTACTTATGTCTTCAGTAAATATATCATATATTTTTTGTGCAAATTCTTTTGTCCCAGGAATTTGTTTTAATGTTAAATCATCGACAATTATCGGTTCCATTATTCATACCTCCTGCATACATAGTACCATAAAAGTAAAAAATTTACAATTTTTATAGGTATAAAATAAAAAATACATCTAAATTCAACCTGTTACACATAATATATTTGTCAATTCATTAATCTCTCGCCTGATTTCCAACAATTCAGTTTCGGAAATTGCACGACGAGTCCAGCCACTGAGCAAAACAAAAATAATCCAGTGAATTATTTTTGTGCTCAAAGCAATGAGACACAATGAGCCAAATGGAAATGTAGGCGAATTGATGTCGGAATTGGCACAAGCGTCCAGAAATAGACGTTTTTTCTTTTATTCGTAAGCATTTATTCTAGTTCGAACACAAAATTTAAAAATAGCTCATTTTTTGATTCGGCTCGAACCATGAGTACATTTTATTTTTGAATTTCTGACCTGATTTTCATCAAAACTTTGCCCATG
The DNA here is from genome assembly GCA_023805745.1 of Isotricha sp. YL-2021b. Taxonomy (NCBI): domain Eukaryota; phylum Ciliophora; class Litostomatea; order Vestibuliferida; family Isotrichidae; genus Isotricha; species Isotricha sp. YL-2021b. Next base: position 29,435 of record JAJJKW010001761.1, on the reverse strand, counting down.
CGATTCATGCCACTTCCTTCACCAAATCCACATTTATAACATACAGGGCATGATTTAATCAATATTGCATCGCCCGTGGATTTTAACAATTCTGCTGCATCAGGATTTTGAATAAATTTAGCATATAAGGCTTTTTCCATAATATTAAATTTGTTGATATCAAAATCTTTCCTGCGATTTATTTTATATTCTGCTGTTTTGGTAAGCAATCGAGCTTCATCAGGATTTTTTAATTTTAAAATAACATCAAATCTTTTATCTGAGGCATAAAATTTCATCGCTTGATAGTAATGTTCAACAGTTGGAAAAACATAATCCGTACCATCTACTGCCATTTTTATCGGAAAATCAGCCAGTGGTGATAAAAACCAATATTCCCCTTTTGGAGTACAAAATCTTATTTCTTTTGGCATTATAGAAACCTTTCAAAAATACTTTATCAGTAATTATTTCAGATGTCAATATAGTATGAAATCAACTCGGAAATTGCACGACGAGTCCAGCCACTGAGCAAAACAAAAATAATTTAGTGAATTATTTTTGTGCGCAAAGCAATGAGACATAATGAGCCAAATGGAAATGTAGGCGAATTGATGTCGGAATTGGCACAAACGTCCAGAAATGGACGTTTTTTCTTTTATTTTTAATCACTTATATGAGTCCGTTTATAAGGGGTTGGAGAATGCCAAATCTTCCACTTGCACGAGCTCTTTCTCTAAAATATCCTGTTTTCAATAGTACCCTGAAAATAGTTCACTCTGTAATGGCATATATTTCACAACTGTCGTTTAAATTAATTTCTTCTTCAAATTCCAGTAATTTGATTTTATCAAAATAGTTTTTAATAAATGGTTCTTTCTTATTTTTATCTATGTTTTTTGGCATCCCATCTTTTGAAAAGCATGTAAATTTCACGTCTTCAAATTCTTTTGGAAGTGTATCGCTTGTCCATTGGATAGATAACAGAGGTTTCCCTGTTTTCTCATAATACATTACCGAATTGTTTGTTTTTTTTTACTTTTAATGAACCATTATCATAATAGTATGTATTACAAAAGGACGCTTCATATTCAACCAATTGTTTTTTTTATAAAATCCTCTTCTATCTTTTTAAAGAGTTCCGCTTTTATCACATTTCTTTTTTTTACAGTTTGTATTATTTTTTGATTCTCTGTTTCGTGTATAATATTTCCAGTTATCAATTTTCCATTTTTTGAACAAAACACACCATCTTGGATGGTTATTTCATCTTTTGTGTATTCCGTTTTGAGGAAGGCGCAAGAGGTTAAAAATATAAAAAAAAGATAAAATACTTTTTCATATGAATCTCCTTTTTCCCAAAACTTTATCATACCAAAAATATTTTTTCAAGTCCGTGTATAGCAAGATGTCCCCAGCCAAATTGTATTCTTCCACCATTTTTGTTGTGTTTTATGCATGAATATGCTAGATTAGAAACACGGAGAATCGCTTGATGAAAAAAGTAAAGTTGCATCTTATTATTTTGGGGGAAGAAGCTCGTTTAAAAGAAAAAGAGATTTTGGATGACATTCAATCTAACTTACTTATCCGTCAAATATATGAAATAACATGGACACCAGACTTGATCCCCAATAACTTTTCACGCTTTTACGGAACAAAATTACCATCAGATTCAGATAAAAGAGTCTATTTTGGAAAGGGCGATTTCTTGTGTATTGTGGTGGAGGATGTAAAGCCATATTACCAATTTATGGAAACCTCACATGGGCATGCATATGTAAATCAAAATGTTTTTAATTTAAAAATGAAGTATTCTTCTTGGGTTGGTGATAATAGTATTTATATTACGAATTCCGTCTATGAGACCAATCGTGACGCAGTATTGTTGCTAGGTTTAAATTATAATGATCTGAATAAAAATTTACCTATACAATATGATGGCAAAGTACGGAAGCTAAATAGAGATGTTGCGGGGGTTAAAAATTGGAAAGATTTAAATGAATTGTTTTATACGCTAAATGCCACCACAGATTATGTTGTTTTACATGGGGGGGATATTATTAAAAGTCCTTATGCCGTGTCAGAAGCGATAAATATTGATATTTTAACTTCAGATTACGAAAATTGTAGCTTTATTATCAATGGTATTCCTGCTATTAATAATGGTCGTCCATGTTTTTTGATAAAAGTAAACAATAAAAAGGTTTACATTGATATCTGGGATACAAAAAATTTATATTATGATGCACGCTGGACAAAAAACATGCAGGAAAAAAGGAAAATATTTTCCAACAATATTTATGAATTGGATGAACAAAATCAATTTTATGAATTTGTTTACCATTGTCTGGTCCATCAAAATAAAATTTCTGAAATTGATTATGCATTAGCTTATCGTTATTTTTCTAATTTAGGATTAAATCAAAAATATGATATTAAAAAATATTCAAACCCTTTTGATCTTTATTTTAAATTATTGAAAAATTTTATGAAAAAGAACAGTTATTTATTTTCAAAACCTTTGGATCCGTTTGTCTTTTACTCACAAGAATTAGTTCGAATTGATGAAGTATATTCTTTTTTAAGAAAGAAGTATCATGTAAAAAATTTAAAATTAATTCAATCTCACATGGTAAGCGGGCATAATCAGTTGTTCATAGATGGCACCTTAAATAAGACCAGAATCTTTTTAAAAGTTGGTTCACACAAAGAAATATATAAAAATGAATATCAAATGGCACATATTCTTTATGATTTGGACCCAGAACATTTTGTAAGACCGTTATTGTGGTATGAATATGCTGACTTATCTTGTGTGGCGTTTGAATACGTTGAAGGTGTGCCTTTGGATAAGTATATAAAAACAAATCCATCCATTGACATGAAATCAAATCTTATTGAGGATTTATTCCAAATTTTTTTAGATATGAAATTATCTAACGTCGTACATCGGGATATTCGACCAGCAAATTTTATTGTTTCCAACGGACATTTAAAATTAATTGATTGTCAGCTAGCTGTTTTTAAAACGGATTATAGGGAATTAACGTATATAGAGGAAAACAATCTTTGGAAAGTATTAGGAGAGGGGTATCGTGCTGGATATGGAATGTGGGATGATGCTTATTCTTTGTTGAAAATATTGGAATTAATAGGTCTTAACAAATATTACCAAGACAAATACCAAGAAATCTACACAACAATTTCTAATTATGTGGGACGGGATTCTATTGTCTATATCCCAAAAGAAAAAATGAAATCTTTAATATTAAAATTGATTAAATATAAATTTAAATCTACTTTTTCTATAAAACGGAAAAAACGTCATAAATATCTTCATAAATATGAAGAATCAAAGGATAAGTTTTTCTTGAAAAGAAGAGCAAGAAAATTAAAGAAGCTCAAAAACGTTTTTTCCCCATAGCTTAAGTGTTTTTTTAATGTTTTCAAAAGATTTCATTTTTGCTTTGCTTTTTGTAGCATCTGGTCAAGTAATTTGGCATCGATGCAGGAATTTTTTTCTTTTTCAGAATCAATTGTTGAAAAAGGAATAAATTTAAAATCTGTTTTTTCAATATTTCCTTTATATAATAGCAAGATATTTTTTTGTGTTGGATCAAAAAATTTTATGCCATCTTCCCCAGAATGCTCTCCTTGAAAGCCGCAAGTTTCATAAAAAACAGCAGATCCAAATTTGGCCTCAACCACCATTCTGCCAGCACAGCCGTATCGTCTAGATATATCGAAAAGGGCTTGCAAACATAATCTACCATTTCCCTGTGTCCGCTGATCAAAAGATTCTAAACCATTTATTTTTAAATAGGGCTCTACTATGTCCCTTTTTCTGGAATAAAACCAAGAATTTGGAAAAATCGTTTGAGCTGCTTTGCCATACTCTGGTATATCTATAACTTGGCACGAACAGGTCCCAATTTTTTTAAATTCTTTAAAAATGGTGAATAAAAAAGATTGAGAGTTTATATAAGATAATTGATTCATGCCAACAGTATACCATTATTTAAGAAAAAAATCAAATAAAAGTGGGATCATTCTGTTGCTAGGTGATCCCAAACCCCACTGAAGCGTACAAATAGCCCCAGAATTAATTGTCGCATCAGATACCTAAATTAGGCAGCCATTGCGACTGGTGCAAAATTATCATTTGCATTTATTTTTTTCAGCGCGATAACGGTGCTACTATACCGAACGGCCGGCGAAATCTTTACTATGCGTGTCAATGCTATTTCGCCCCCTTGATTGGTGGAGGCGTCGGGTACTGCCCCCGAGTCCACTACACCTATTCCATTTGCCATCTACCATTGTAGTCTTTGAAAACAAAGACCCCTTTATTATAGCAGATTTTGGCAAAAAGTCAAACAATCAAATGAATATTTAATAAAATTAAAATTTCCTCTTGCTTTTTGTAAAAAAACACTCTATGCTAATTATTGGAGTTTAATTTAAAAAAGGAGTAATTAAATGAAAAAACAAATTTTAGCTTTAGTTATGGGAACCGCTTTATTGGCTGGTTGTGCCCATTTGTGTGAAGAATGTCAAAATGGAACATGTGCTGCTGAACCACAAAAGGTTGTGTACACATCTGCTCCAACATTGTTTGCCTTTGATTCTGCAGAATTGAATATGGCAGATAAAGCTGCTTTGGATAAGGCCGTCAAGCAAATCAAAGCGGAAAAGGCCGAAAGAGTTTTGGTAAAGGCCTATGCTGATTCTACAGGTCCTGCTGAATACAACCTGGCCTTATCACAAAGACGTGCTGATGCTGTTGCTGTTTACCTTGTCAAAGAAGGTGTCAGTGCTAAGAAGGTAACAGCCAAGGGTTATGGTGCAACAACCGCCTTTGATGCCAAGGAAACAGCTGCTGGACGTGCCCAAAACCGTCGTGCAGAAATTGTGATTGACTAATCATAAAACTCTTTGTTTTTTCGGGTAAAGTTTAAAACTTTACCCGATTTTTTATAAAAAAAGATTGTATTTATTGTTTTTTTGTTCTATACTTCAAAAAAATGACTGTCAGGGAGGAAGAATGCTAAAAAAAATATTACTTTTAAGCTTTTTAACATTGGGAACATTATCAGCACAAGCTGATTTTGTAACGGCTGAAGAAGCCTTTAAAAATCACCGTTATTCCGAAGCGTTTCGTGGTTTTTTACCAGAAGCCGATAAAGGCGACTTTCGTTCTCAATACTATATTGGATATATGTATTTAAACGGTCTTGGGGTAAACAAAAATGAAGAAAAGGCGTTACAATATATTCAAGATTCTGCTGATCAAGATTATGATACTGCTCAAGCATTACTTGGATTTTTGTATGATGAGGGCCGCGTGGTTCCTTTGGATAAAAAAAAGGCCATTTCCTATTATAAAAAAGCAGTCGACGGAGGGAATACTTCCGCTTTATTGAATTTGGGATTGGCTTATTACAAAGGGGAAGGGGTGGCTAAAAACGATCAGACAGCTATTGAAATGTTGGAAAAAGTACCTTTGGATGAACAACCCATGGCAGGACGTTATTTGGGGGAAATTTACTTATCAAATACCACGTTGGCTAATCGTTATCAAAAGGCCGTCAATGCTTATTCTTCCAGTGCTAAAAACGGGGACATTGGCTCTTATTATGCTTTGGGACAAATTTATTCCCGTGATGATTCAGGTATGCAAGACAAAGAAAGAGCGCTTAATTTTTATACTTATGCAGCATCAGAAGGATTTACACCAGCCCAGTATTGGTTGGGGACAATGTATGTGAATGGTGAAGGTGTTGGACGTAATTTATATTTGGGACACGCTTGGTTGGAAATGGCAGCCAGCAATCGTTATGAGCCAGCTATTTCGGCCTTATCTCAATTGGACAGCGATATGACGTTATCTGAAATTGAAACTTCTAAAAAAGAATTTATGCATTTGCAGCAAGAGGTTCTGGGAAAAATGGAATCTCCCTTTGTTGTGGAAGAACGCATTCGTGCAGAACAGGCAGCATCGGCACCAACAGAGCCAACTCGTTCCAGACGGCGTCGGCGTTAAGGAGGAAACAATGGAAACAGAACAAAAAAATTCTTTTTTAAGTCCCTTTTTTGCTTTTCATTTTATTACATTAGCAGGGATAGCGATTGCATGCTTTGTGTGGATGATTTCTTCGGAGAGTCAGCCCGTATCTAGCTTTTTATTCAGTCCAAATTTGTATATTATCTCCTCTTTGATTGCGGTCTCTGTTCGACTCTTGTTGTGGATAACCATTGATAAAGGCACGTTGTTTGAAATACGACGTATTTTTGGACGTATTATTCGGGATGTTATTATTATCAATGTTGTTATTTTATCTACATTGAGTTCTATTTTTATTGCAGAAACATTCTTTTTTTAATCTACTTCAAAACACCTTTTATGGGGCGTAAATATGCGCCCTCTTTTATTTTTAAAACACCTTGTTTGACAGACTCTGGAATGGTAAAATGTCTACTTTTAGCATAGTTGACATAACGCTTCAGTAAGGGTTCTTTTATTTTAATTTCCGCTGAATCAACTTCTCCATTCCATAAGTCAGAAATTTGATGGGCTCCGATAATAGGAATATGAATAACTCCTTCCATTTGTAAAGTAGGAGAAGATTCTTGTTCCATTTGAACACTGAATTGCATTGTTTGAATATCACTATAGACGGTATTAATGGTGATATCTCCTATAAACTCATCTATACCCATAACAGCCATTGATGTTATTAAACGAGAAAAAAAATCTTTATATGGGACATAGGTATTTAAATTGTCGGCCATCTGCGATCCGTACATTTTTTTTAAGCCCTCTGTAATTTTTAAGTGAGCATTTTCCAATTTTACGTTCATTCCTGTATCGCTTAAGGATAAGGTCATTGTATCACTGCTCATAGGTACTTCAATAAAGGGAAATTGAACTTGATAAAAGAGCAAACCTTGATTTCCCCACGTTTTTTCCACTTTTTCATATCTCAGGTCAGATTGAAAGAGTCCTAGTTTTTGATATTTTTTGATTAAATCAGATGTTTCCGAAAAATGATGAAATATAATTCCAAAAACAACAACAATTAATACAACTGCAGAAAATAAAATTTTATGGAACATCTATACACCACTCTTTTTGACAATATTGAACATTTGAAACCTGTATTTTATCCTGTTTTAAAACACCCTCTACGACGGCCCAACCAGTTTTTAAATCTGGATAATAAAGCAGTTGGACTTCATTGGGCGGATCTGTGATTCCTGTGCCGTCTAATAAAATTTTATTGATATGAACGACGACACGTCCTTGGATGGGGTGATCTGAAATACGGGATAAAATTTGCACATGTTCTAAAATATCTCTTTCTTTTTTTTGTTTTTTATCTGTAGAAATTTTTTTTGCCTTTGGAATGTCATAAGAAACAATTGTTTTTTCTTCTTCTGGCTTGACCGATAACAGTACGTCTGTCTTTTCTATGCGCAATTCTGATGGATAAAAGGTCTCTTTTTTTTCTTTTGGTAGCAAGGGAATAATCTTTCTATCTTCAGTTATTGGGTCTACTTGCATATGAAATAAAATTTCTGGTTGAGTCGCAGAAGTTGCCCCAAACAAAGCTAATACTTCTGGTTTTGAACAATATGAACGCGCATAAAGCAATCCTTGTTCAACCATTTTATCTTGGAAGGCGATATTCTGAAAAAGACTACCATCGGGGACGACGACTAATACCCGAAAATCTGGACATCCTTGAAAAGCCCCATAAGAACGTTCTTTTGGTTGAATGGCGCGTAATTGACCAACATAGGTGATGTTTGCCTCTTTATCTTCTCCCAGTAAAAAAGCCAATGTTTGAACTTTATCTTGTGGGTTAGCTCTTTCTATAATTTTTCCAACCGGAGGAAAAGTATCCAACCAATATCCTTCTTTAAAAAAACCACTCAGTGTTTCTGTTTTTTCTTTTTGTGGGGTGAAAAGTTGTACTTCCGCTGCTCCTTCTACCCAGCCCTTTTGACAAGAAGCCGGATTAACTTTTATTGTCCAGTTATACTTTGTACGGGAACTTAAATAATGAATGGCACAACTTTTGTCTTCTGTTGAAATAACGAATTCATCTAAACCAGCGTGAGACAAGCAAGGAAAAAAACTCAAAAACAAAAAAAACAGTTTTTTCATTGATCCCCCTGTGCTTCACTTGGTGGTATCAAAAAACATGAATAGGATTGCTTTTTTAAAAGTTGGCAGGCATTCCATGCATATTTTTTATCTGAAAAGCCCGTTAATTTTGCTTTAAATAGATCCTCTTTTTTATCTGTCAAGGTCTGAATGGTTGATTGCCCCAATGCAACAAAAGCACTGTTAGCCATGGCCTCAGCTCTTTCTATGGACCTAAAAGCCCCCACTTGAATGCTCCATCCCTCTTTTGCAAAAACTTGATTCTGTACAGGGAGTGTAATTATTGTATTACGTTCATTTAATAAACTGGCTGCTGACTTTGCTTGTGCGATTTGGTGTTTCATTCCGGCAGAAAACAAATCCAGATTTATTTTCTGTAAGAAAGCGCGTCGATGAAGTGGGTCAAAGGCCGGATTGACTTTTCCGCTGGCAACAGCTTTTTTTTGATTAGATGCTTTTTGAAAACCAGTATCCAATAATTCCGCCATTATTTTATCACGTTCTGCTGACGTTTCCTTGCCCAGTACGACTCCCACCAAGCGAACATTGTCCTTTTGGGCTGTTGAAATGATGTTATATCCAACAGCAGAAACATACCCCGTTTTTAATCCTTCTGCCCCTTCATATTCATTTAAGATTCGATTATGGGATGTATAAGTACGACCATTAAAGTCAAATTCGGGTGTTGAAAATAAAGGGTAGTACTGAGGGAAATGCTTAATAACCGCTAATGTTAAAACGGCCATGTCTTGAGCTGTTGTTTTCTGTCCCTCTTCATGCAGCCCAGAGGCGTTTTTAAAGGTTGTATGAGACATATTTAACATTTCAGCGGTTCGTGTCATTAGTGTGGCAAAATCTTTCTCACTGGGTGCCATTGCTTCAGCCAAGACAACCGCTGCATCGTTAGCTGAATGAACAATCAAGGAAAGAACCGCTTCCTTGACCGTAATGGTTTGTCCTGTTTGAAGATTTAAGTTGGTTCTGGGTTGGCTAGCCGCATGAACAGATACAGGTAATTTATCTTCCCATTTCAGCCAGCCCTTTTCCAAAGCACCAAAGGTTAAATAAAGCGTCATCACTTTTGTCAGTGACGCAGGGGGTAATTCTTCTGATACGTTTTCCTTTACTAATAAATAGCCACTTTCTGCCTCAGCCACCAAAGCTGATGAGGGCTGTGCACTTACTTGTGCACAACACAGCATACCAATAATGACCCCCAAAAATATACTTTTCATCACCCTTTCCTTTTAAGGAAAAGGATAAAAAAAAACGGGAAAGTTGTCAAGTTTAAAATTTTTTGGAAAATTTCTTTAAAAAACAGATTGACATTATTCAAAAAGTACAGTATAATATCCCGCATTGAGTGCGTAGCTCAGTCGGTAGAGCACCTGACTTTTAATCAGGTGGCCGAGGGTTCGAATCCCTCCGCGCTCACCATCTCAAAAGCCTTATTTTTCAGGCTTTTCGTAAAAAGACTCCTGTTAAATACAAGGGGTCTTTTAATTTTGCAAAATCTAATACAATCAATAACTTACAAAATCAGGACATACCCAAAAACACCATTATCGCAGATACCCTCAAAAAGTGTGATGCAAAGTGTGATGCATTTTGGAAAAATTCTCAACTTTTTTCACCTAAATTTCATATTTGGCTTCGTAAAAATATATAAAATAACGAAGTCTATATTAAATTCTAGCCGATTTTTTCTGAAAAGGCAATCTTAAAATCGAATCAAACTAAAAATTATAAAAAGCAAAAAAGTGAAATAATTTAACATTTTATTTGACTTTATGCATTTTTTTTGCTAAAATATTCAAAAGAACAGTAGGAGGCCCCTATGATTTCGAAAAAGAATAGACTTGATTTTGTTTCTATTTTTTTCTGTAGCCGGTGCAATTTGCATTGCATTCATTGTGGGTATGGTTTTGCCAATAATACCAAAAAAGATGAATTGCCAGTTTCTGTTTTTGTAAATGCCCTGAAGGAAGCTAAAGAGTTGGGGGCAACTTCTGTTAATATCACAGGTGGAGAAATTTTCATCCGAGACGACTGTTTTGATTTGTTAGATCAGGCTTTTGATCTGGGATATAACATTAACATTGAAACAAATGGTGTTTTACTCCAGGATAAGGATATTGAAAAGTTAAAAAAATATGGCTCAAGATTAAGAGTTGCTTTTAGTGTTGATGGCCTAAATAAAGAAACGCATGAGAGAATCAGAGGTAAAGGGACATTTGACAAGACTATGAATGTTCTGAAAAATTTGTCTAAATCGGATGTCAGGGTGCGTGTAAATACAGTTATGCAACAGTTCAATAAAAATCAAATTCCTGATATGGCTAGATATTTTGTTGAAGAACTTGGTGTTGGATTCAGACTTTTACCATCAATTTTAGAGCAAGAAACAAAAGATAGTTGTAATTGCATAAAACTAGAGGTTCCATATGCAGATATAGAAAATGTTTTGAACTCTTTCATGTACGATTTTATGAGAAAACATAAAGGAAAGGATATTTCCCTTAGTGTTAATGTTGCTTTAGTTCCCTTTGATATAGAAAATTTCATGTTATGTCCATGGGGGAAAAATAGTTTGGGCATAAGTTACGATGGAACTGTGAGCCTTTGCCATAATCGTTCGGGTAATAAATCCTTCATTTTTGGAAATTTAAAGGAAAAATCTTTGAAGGAAATTTGGATAAATAGTGATGTTGCAAATTTCTTCAAAAATTACAACTGCAATAAGTTAAAGGGCGTATGCGCAAAATGTCTTGCAAAGAAGCTCTGTCGTGGTGGATGTCGTGTTCATGCGATGGCAGCTTATGGGGATATATATGCACCGGATCCATTCTGCCAAAAAGTATATGAATTGGGAAAGTTTCCGAAATATGCCTTAAGAGATTCTACTTGTGATGAGTAGGATACTTGGTTCTCGGATCAAGTCGGATCAAACAAAAAAGGAGGTTCCTTATGAAAAAGTTGTTTAAAAAAAGAATCGCATCTGTTTCAAAAATGGGTGTGAGATACAATTGTCGGAAAGGATAATGGGGTATCTGGCACACAGTACCTTGTGTGCCAGATTACTTATTGGAAAATGTTAAAAAAATCAAAGTATGTACATTTATGTGAAAATAATATTATTTGGCATTCATTGCTTGGAAAATCGATGAATGTGTCCGGTGAGTTATACAAAAAATTAAAGAAAAATATTTCATTCGATAACAACTGTACTCCAGAAGTAAATGCTTTGATTCATCATGGATTTATTTCATCAGAAAAATCTGATGAGAACTTACTGAAAGAAGTAAAAAGGAAAATTAAAGACTCTGGCTTTAATAATTTATTTTTGATCATGACAAACCAGTGTAATTTAGCCTGTAAATACTGTTTTTATCAAAATTCACACAGACTGAAACAAAATAAAATGTCATTTGAAACAGCTAAGAAAGCTGTTGATCTTTTTGTTAAAAATCGTACTAAAAATGAAAAATCTTTAGATTGGTTTTCCCAAATAACTTTTTATGGTGGAGAACCATTATTAAATTTTGAATGTATTGAAAAAATAACTGACTATATTCAACTATTGAAAAATAGGAACAAACTTTCATCAAAAACACAGTTGGTTATTAATACGAATGGAACATTAATTACTGAAAAAGTTTTGGATTGGGCAAGAAAATATAATGTCCAAATTCAAATTTCAATTGATGGTAATAAAGATGTTCATGATAAGAACAGAGTTTTTCCTAATCAAAAAGGTAGTTATGAAAAAACAGTTCAGGGTCTGAAAAAATTAGTGGATTCAAAAATTGATGTTTTACCATTAATTACAGTTACCGATGATAACCTAGCTGATTTACCCAACCTAATATATGATTTATGCAAAAAATATCAGCTGAAGTATTATGGTATGAATCTGCTTATTGATTTGGGGATTAATCCAATCAAGAATTACCCTGAAGAAGCGGCGAAACAAATGGTCCAGGCCTGCAGAAAAACCAAAGAAATCTCTGTTTCAGATGATTCAATTGATTCTGTATTTCAAAAAATAAAACGCTTTGATATTGTTAAACAATCTTGTGGCATCTCAAGGAAAATGACTGTTTTTCCTGATGGAAAAATATTTTCATGCCAAGCTATTTCTAACAACAAAAAGGCTTTGATCGGAAATGTAAACACAGGGTTGACAAATACCGATAATATCCAGTATTGGAGAAATTATAGCAGGTTTAACAATTCAAAATGTTTAAAGTGTAAATATGTTGCTTTATGTGGTAGTGGATGTGTAGCAAGTGCTTTTTTCCGCCATAAACGCCTGGGCAATATTGATGAACACTACTGTCGATGGATTAAATACATAATGAGTAATAATTTTGATCCCAAAAATTATTTGGTAAGAGGTGAGCAATGTTAATCGTAGATCATTTAACTAAATATTACGGTGCAGATTTGATTTTGAAAGATGTGTGTTTTTCTGTTGGTGAAAAAGACCATCTAGCAATCATTGGAAATAATGGTGCAGGAAAAACAACCCTTTTGAAGGCTATTGCTGGAATTTTAGATTGCGAAGGGAGCATCGAGTTGGTTGGCGGTTTTAAGCATATTGGTTGGTTAAAACAGGAGGTTGATGAACAATTTTTGGACGATACCGTCTTTGATTTTATTGAAAAGGGAAGAAATCTTAAGCTGGTAAATACAAAAATTGATGAAGCTTATGCAGAATTAGCCAAGGGTAATTTAACTCCAAAAGAGCAAAAAATTCTTTATAATAAAATAGAGGAATTACAAAATAGATTCGAACATAATGGTGGTTATACAATTGAAGCAGATATTGTAAAACTGGCTAAAGGATGTGGTGTCGATGATTTATTAAATTTTAAGTTGAGAGAGCTTTCTGGGGGACAAAAATCTAGGGTTGCTTTTGCACAATTATTATATTCAGATCCTGATGTTTTGCTTTTGGATGAACCAACAAATCACCTGGATAAAGCAACAAAAGATTGGATTATGGACTATATCAAAAATTATAGGGGTGCCGTTATTTCTGTTTCCCATGATGAGGAATATTTAAAGAAAACAGCTAATAAAATTTTAATGATTGATGATAGAACCAGAAAGGCAGAATTATTTACCAATAATTATACTGAATTTTTGGATATTATAAAGTTACGAGATGAATATCTGTTAAAGGCTTTTAAAAATCAAATGAAAAAAATTGAAAAAGTAGAGGCTTTTATTCAGAGTTTGGAAGGGACCTCTGGGAAGAAGAAAAAACAAGCCAAAAGTCGTGAAAAAATGCTAGAAAAAATGAAAGCAGATGTGGTCGCTGTTCCTAAAAAATCAAAGGTTGCAAAAATTTCATTTGATTTGGATGAAAAAACGGATAGATCTCCTCTAAGTGTATCTGATTTATTCTTTTCTTACGATGGTGAACGTGATGTCATCAGAAATATTAGTTTTTCTCTTTACCCAAACGAACGTTTTATTGTTGTTGGACAAAATGGTGCTGGTAAGACAACATTATTAAAATTAATCAATGGATTGTTGAAGCCCAGAAAAGGAAGCATTAATATTTGGAATAAAGCAACTATTGGATATTATGCTCAGGAACAGGAAAACATTTCTGACTACAACAGCGTTTTGGATGAGGTAACAACACCAGAATACACAGAAAAACAAATTAGAAGTGTTCTTGGACGTTTTAACTTTTCTGGAGATAAAGTTTTCCAAAAGGTAAAGACACTTTCCCCTGGTGAAAGAAGTCGTTTGGCATTGTTAAAGCTATGTATGAAAAAGCCCAATTTAATGTTATTGGACGAACCAACGAACCACTTAGATTTACCTACAAAGAAAATACTTGCTGACGCACTGAAAGACTATCAAGGAACTATTTTAATGGTTTCTCATGACTTGGATTTTTTAAGCGATTTTAAAATTGATCAGATGCTTATTTTACCTTCTGGAAGAATTCAGTCTTATGATCGTGATATCGTTAATCGATATCACCAAGAAGAATTATTGTTAAAAAAAAAGTTAAATGACGTCAAAAAGTCCAAAAGAAGCTAAGATAGGTATAAAATCATGTCGGAAAGAGTAAAATTCAATGCAAGTGTCAGTTTTTTTCCAGAAGATTATTATTCTGAAAGATTGGAAAAATGAAACAAATTGAACAAAATACACCTTATAAAGGAAATGATGATGAACTGTTGGTTTTAAAAGAAAAGGCCGCCGAATTAGTATATAAAATTAACAGTTCTACCCCCAATCAAAGAGGCAAAATTCATCAGGATCTTTTATCCAAACTTTTCAAGAAGTTGGGGCAAAACAGCTGGTTTGAATTTCCTTTGAACTGCGATTATGGTTGCTTTACAGAAATTGGGAACGACTGTTATTTCAATCATCATCTTTCTATCGGTGATGGTGGAAAAATTAAAATTGGTAATAACGTAATTGTAGGTCCCTATGTGGGTATCTATACTGCGCAACATCCTCTGGATTCCAAAGAACGTTTGGCTGCTTGGCAAACAGTTCAAGATATTACCATCGGAAGTAATGTATGGATTGGGGCAAATGTGACAATCCTGTCTGGTGTTACCATTGGTGATAACGTTGTCATTGGTGCGGGTAGTGTTGTAACAAAAGATATTCCAGCCAATACTTTGGCCTATGGGGTTCCCTGTAAAGTGATTCGAAAAATTAAATAAAAAAAACTATTCTTTTTTTCTGATAATAATATGATGAAACCATTGTTCTTGAAATTGAACTTGTTTTTCTATTTCAGAATCAGAAAAATCCATTCCTTTGGGAACAACTATCAATTTATCGTCATTATCATCTGTTCTGTGAATAATTGCAACACACTTTCCTGTGAATTTTTCTAGTGGTTCTTGAACGCCCAAAACATAAGCATCTAATTCTTCACCATCCCCCGAAATTGTACCTGGGATATACCCATAATTTACAGGGTACACAAAACCATGTTTAGGGTGTTTTGATCCCATGGGTCTATCCATTACAACAGACACTGTTTGCCCAAGATAATCCTTGTTTGAAGCACTTTGTTTTTGAGTAGTTTTTTTTACGAAGTCTTTAATCATTTCAGCGGTTTCTTCTGGTGTTTGGTTATCATTGTTGATAATAAGATCGGAATAGGAACGATTTTGATATCCTTCCTCATACATCTCTTTGATTCTGTTTCGTTCCCAATCGTCCAACTCACGTGTGCCACGATTTTTCAAACATTCCTCTAAACTAGGGGCAAGGGTGATGTTCATAAACCTTGTCTGATTATCTTCCAGGGCCTTCCAGTCCCGATAGGTATTATCGGCAATTGGATAGGCAAAAATGACAGTTTCATACTCATGTGATTTTTTAAGAGTCTTTAATTTCTGATTCAATCGTTTATGTCGTTCCCGCCATCCTTGTTGAAGAGATAGTCCCAGTTTTTCCTGTTCTTCGTCACTCATTAATTCATCCACTTCAATAAAAATGGCTTTGGGAAGCATATTCACCAAGATCTTGGAAACCGTAGATTTCCCTGAATTCATTGGCCCATTGATGTTCAGAATCAGCATTTCTGTTCTTTCTCCCATTCGGATTTGAGCTTGCTCCAGATATTTGTATCACGTAAATGCTGATGATAATCATCCCAACAATCTTGGCGCATTACACCTTCCAAAATATAACCACAGCGTTCAGCCACATGGGCAGAGCGTATATTCAAAGTATCGTTTCTGATGATAATACGGTTAAGTCCATTTTGAAAGGCCTCACTTTCCAATGCACGTACAGCCTCTTGCATATACCCATGACCTGTTGCGTCATCAGAGAGCCAATACCCGATTTCGGCGGATTGATGTTTTTCCTCAACATGGCATAAATCCACAACGCCTAAAATCTGATTTGTCTCCTTTTGATAAATAAGATAACCGAAACCATTTCCTTCATCCCAATGTTTCTGATTCAGACTTACCAGATACCCTGTAAATTCATCCTCCACAGAGTTCGTCTTATCCACCCAAGGGAGCCATTCTCGCAGGGTATTTCTGGATTTATCCACAATCGCATAAAGTTCCTCTGCCAACTTAAAGGTCGGTTTTTGGGGGTGCTTTAAAATAATCCGTTCAGAGTTGATTTGTTCGGGTAATTGCATGGTGACCTCCTATCCTTTATAGAATACAGGATTATTCATTGAAAAGCAATGAAAATTTCTGGGAAGGCAATAAAAACGTGTACGATTTAGGTGTAATACGATATAATAAAAACTGCGCTGCAAAGTGTGATGCATTGAAAGGAAAAAACGTGAAGAAAACAAATAAAATCAATGAGTTCTGCAAGCGGTTGGAGCCCCTCCGCGCTCACCATTTTGAACAAGTCGTCTGAAAAGACGACTTTTTCAATTCCAACATCAATTCATTCTGCGTTACCACTTGAATTCATTGTGTTTCATTGCTTTACGCATAAAAATTGTCCACTGGACACTTTTTATTTTGCGCAGTTTATTTTCAAGCATTTAAGCTGGTTCGGTGGCAAGGGACGCAAAAGTGTCCCGCAGACAGAACGCCGTAGGCGGTCCCGAATGACATGAGGGATAAATTGTGCGCCAGCCAATTTACATTCGACTCAAGACAAAAAGCACATATTTTCATCAACAATCGAACTCCTAGTCATGAAAGTGCTTGATTTTATTACATTTAACATTTTTAGCGCTTTTTGACAGCCTCTGAAACATTCGAACTATCTTGGTATATAAACAGTAATCTAAAAATTTCTTGAATTTAAAATGCAAATATTCTACTATGCATACCTGGCGTAATTTTTATGAAAGGAGTGTTTATGGAATATTCAGAAATTATCAAAAATTATCCTTGGATTTTTAATAAAGGACAAAATTTAATTATAAGCCCTGATAGTGATGGATTTTTAGCTTCTTTGTTGTATCAAAACTATTTTGGTGCAAAAGTTGTTGGATACTATGACTGTAAAATACTAGTCTGTAAAAAAGGTATTAATCCTCGTGATTGTTTATTTTTGGATATTGATATTTTTAATCAAAGCATTAAAAGTATTGGACATCATATGGTATGTTTTAATAAAAATAAGCTACCAAAGACTTGGCACAATTATTCTAATTGTATTCAACTGAATAATTTACGAAATTTTGATTTCAAAACAAATTTTCAAAATAAATATCCTTTTGCGACTATACATTTTTTACTTTCAATTTTAGATAAAGGTAAATTGAGATTGCATCAAGATTCTATTATTCCTCTGTTGTTTAGTGATGGTGTTTGTAACAATTTATTTGGGTATCCAGAGAATTGTTTAGATTGGTTTAAATGGATGAATATTGATAAATCATCCTCTGTTCTTAATGACATCTTTTATAGTGGTATTCCCTTTTCGGTTATAATGGACAGAATGAGTTCATTTTTCAAGGAAAGGGATTCATATAATTCAACATCTTATTATGATATGAATCAAAAATGTGTTATTCAGAAAAAACGATCACGTTCAGGCCATCATTTGCTATTAACGTTATCTGATGGGGAGCCCATTAACCTGATAAAAAATACTCAAGGAACATATGATATATATGAAGAAGAAGTTAAAAGGACTTGTGGTTTTATTTCATTAATGGCTGGATATATGAATTGGGATGCATGTTTAAATAAATGGATATTCAACGATATGGAATTATATAAATTCACCAAACAATCTGCAAAACCAACATTAGCCAATTATCTTAATATAATGGAAAGCGATTGTTTTTCTTTGGCTATTGGTTCTGGGTTAGATATGGAATATACATTGGATACAAATCACTATTTTTCAAACAATGTATGACACTCTGTATCGATTCGTTCCTGAGCTAATTGACAGTACTCTTTAGAAATGTCGAAACCAATGTAATGTCTGTTCAGTTTTTTAGCCGAAACAGCAGTTGATCCACACCCCATAAAGGGATCCAAAACAATTCCACTAGGTGGGCAAAAGCAAGTAATTATATCAAAAGGAATCTTATCTGGAAATACTGCAGGATGTTTCCTTTTGAGTGGATTTTTATCCCCAGCCATCATATAATCCCACACCGTTCCTCTACATTTCATTAAATTAATCGGACGAGTGATGGTGTGTGTTGTTTCTCCGTTTGTTTTTCTGTTTCCACTTCCCGTCATCACTTTTCCACCGTGTTTAGAGGGTATTTTTAACGGTTCTTTATTAAAATATGCTGGTTTTTCACCTTTTAGAAATAAGGGGATATATTCATGATCAACACGAAATCTATGTTTCCACCATGCACCTTCTGTACCATTTTTATGGTAAATTATGTTCTCAAAAAGTTTAAATCCAAATGAATCACACCAGTCAATAATAGTTCTAAACGACGTCAAAGACTTACCAAAATTCTTGGTCTGATCTTGGATCACCATGGCACATATACCACCGGGCTTTAGAACCCGATATATTTGCTCACCTGCGGCATGTAAATCAACAGAAAATCCATTATAAGTTCTTAGCGAATCATATGGTGGAGAGGTTACAACAACGTCTATGGTATTATCTTTAATTTCTTTCATACCCTTTACACAATCACATGTGTAGAAATTATCGATAGTTTTATTCGCTTTAAATACTTCTAAATCCGAAATTATAGATTCTCTCATAATAAAAACTCCTTATAATTAGAATTGCCTAAATGGTATCAAAAAATATGTCAAAAATCAACCAAAAATCTTTTAATGAGTGAATTTAGCTCGCGTTCGGCAAGATACCACTCAGTTTTGAAAGCAAAATTCCTTTTTGTTAAAAAGCTTGATTTTTTTGTGTTTTTGGCGTATAATGATCCCAGTCTAAAAAAAAGAGAAATATATGGATATTTTCACAGATGCATCTTTAAATGACAAGGAAAAAATTGCGGGTGTTAGTGCAATTTTCGTCCCCCAAAAGGCAAGCACTTTCAGATGTTATCATTCTTATTGTTCTGTTAGTAAAATTGAAACAGCAGAATTGTTGGCTATTGCAGCGGCTTTGGCATTGATTGATCAGAAGGCAGACAAAAATGTGCGCATTATTTCCGATTCAAAAGGGGCTTTAAGGAAGATTCAACGTATTTTCCACCACCCAAAGCAAAAGCAAATCCACACAATTAAAGATTCCACGCAAAAAAAGATCATGTACAATATCTCATCCTCTTTTTCAAAGCTTTTGGACAAGACTTTTTCATTTTGTTGCATTCATGGACACCAACACAAAGCACAAGAAGCTACTGATGCGTATTATAATGCTGAGGCAGATCAACAAGCCTTAATTGGCCGTATGGACGGGGAAGAAATTTACAAACAAGAAAAAGAACATCCAACGGGCGTTACGCCCCTAAGTTCAGAAGAACGCATGATTTTAAATCAACCAGAATGTCCTATCGTGGCACCAAAACAAATTTCATTCAGCTATGAAAACACAAATATAAAACCATGCGCACGACGACATCCGAAAAATTTATTTGTAAGATCCGTTTGTAAATCTGCTAAACAACGGTAAAAAATGTCCTCGTTTGATTGAGTGGTTTAAATATGGTGCGGGCAGCTTTGCGCCTATCGGACTCAAATTATAGAAGAATTAAAGAAAAAATTGAAAATAGGATAGCTCTTCATTTAAACGAAGGTTTTGTTGTTTCTTTCTGTGATGGAAAAGTTCCTGATGAGATTTCTGATCTATTGAATATAGGAAAAGCCACCGACCGATTACAATTGAATTTCAAAATTGGAAGAGAACACTTTTCATCAGGAAAAGTGCCAAATATCAGGACGCTTGAAAAGACAATGAAAACAATTGCTTCACACCCAATTATTTTATCGGCAAGCCAAACCAATTTACCTTTTATTTATCAGGTCTATTACCGCGGTATGGATTTTGATGTTTTGTTTGATGATTCTTTTGGTGAAGGTATTGCACCAGATACACGAAATCTCCCTCTTTTTGATGATATATTCCAAGGGTATGCAGGTGGTCTATCACCTGAAAATATAGTCACAGAATTGGCAAAAATTCAAAAAGTAGCAAAAGGGCTCATCTTTATTGATGCAGAAGGAAAGTTAAAACAAGATGGACAATTTTCTTTTGATCGCGCTGAAAAATTCGTTCGAAATGCCGCTCATTTTGAAAGGAAAAATAAAAGTCCGATCGCTTTTGTAAAAAACAACACACGTGAATAAAATATTCACATTTTATTTTGAACGTTACTTACGGGGCTTTTTATTTTTTAAAGACAATTCGTAAGAAGTTTTTCTTTCCTCGTTGTAATAAAATGCAATCTTTTTGTACAGAATCCACTGTCAAGATTTCGTCTATATTTGCAACCTTTATTCCATTAACGGAAAGCCCGCCTTGTTGAATCATGCGACGTGCTTCACCTTTGGATGAAAAGAATCCTACTTCACAGACAAAATCCACCAATTTTATTCCATTTTGAAAAGGGGTAATATCCATTTCCTTCGTGGGGACATCATCAAAATTATTTCCTTTGGAAAATAAGGCCTTGGCTGCTTCTACAGCTTTATTTGCTTCTTCTTCCCCATGGACCAATTTTGTTACTTCATACGCCATACGACGTTTTGCTGCCACAATATCATTTTTGCACATGACATCAATTTCAGCCGTTGGAATGTCTGTAAATAACTTTAACAGCATTTCTGTATCTGCATCATCCGTATTGTAAAAGTATTGATAAAAGGCAAATGGGGTTGTCTTATCACGCGCCACCCAAAGTGTACCATTTTCGGTTTTGCCCATTTTTTTACCTTCTTTTGTCATCAAAAGTGGACAAGTCAGTCCAAAGGTATCTGGGCGCTCTTCATGGGATTTCCCTTCATCATGGATATTCATTTTGCGACTAAGTTCTGTTCCCGCCACAATATTTCCCCATTGATCAGATCCCCCAATTTCCAAACAACATCCATAGGTCCTGTTCAAGTAAACAAAATCATAGGCCTGCATCAACATATAACCCATTTCCAAAAAGGTAAGCCCCCCATTGGCCATGCGTGAGGAATAGGCCTCGGATGCCAACATTTTATTCACATTAAAATGAACACCAACCATACGCATAAAGTCAACATAAGTATGGTTATTAATCCATTCTGAATTATCCAAAATCATGGCAGGATTATCGCCATCTGTTTTGATAAAACGTTTGGCCAATTCTTTCACCTCTTCAACATTATGCGCGACAGTTTCTTTGGTCATCATTTTACGCATATCTGATTTACCTGTTGGATCACCTACCAGTGCTGTTGCCCCCCCAATCACCAAAATTCCATGATGACCTTGACGTTGTAACAGGCGGAACATCATCAGAGCAAAAAAATGTCCAATATGCAAGCTATCTGCCGTTGGGTCAATTCCCAAATAAAAGGTAAAGGGCTTTTTCCCATCTACTAACTTTTTGATTTCATCTTCGTTTGTGGCTTGATAGACATAGCCACGTTCTTTTAAATAATCAAAGAAACTTTCTCGCATCTTTTGAACTCCTTACTATAATGTGTGTTATTATACAAAATTCCTTAAAAAGTGCAAGTTTTTTTATTTAAATTTTTCTTGACATGTTACGGAGTATGTATTAGAGTAAACGCAGATAAGTAGATGTTGGGGAAACATTTGGGGGTAGCTAACATATGAAAAAATGCTTTTTTTATAAGATTGAAACACAACAAGGACGCTCTATTTTAGAGCTGTTGGCTGTTATTGCAATTTTATGCATTTTGACAATTGGGGGTGTTGTTCTTTTTAGTGATACGATGGCTCGTCGTGAGGCAGATTCAATTTTTGAAGATATCATGACAACAGCTTCTTCTGTTCGTACAAGGGGGACTGCACGTTCTAAAAATACAGAAAATGCTGGTATTGCAGATACACGTTTGGTTTATGATAAAACGCGAACGGGAAAAAAATTTGATGTTGTAACAACTTGCCCACTACACGCTTTTACAGTTAAGGTAGATGATGTGGATCAATATACTTGTGAACATTTGGTGAAAAAAGCGTGGAAGGAGCCATTTGAGCCACTTGGATTTTATCGTGCAGAAGAATTTGCTAAAGTGTGTCCTGAGGATGGGGGACATACAATTGCAACATCCAGCACAAATGGGTATTATATGATGCAGGGGGCAGATTGTTCTAAAATCTCTAAAGGTGTGTTTGCTGTTTCTTTTGCCTTCAGTACTAAAGCAGATCAATTTCAATACTGTAATGCATCAGATTCTTCTTCTTGTTCTTCTTGTCAAAAATGTGATCTAATCAGAAATATTTGCGTGAATAAGCCCGTTGAAGAAGGGGGATGTCCTTCTGGCCAAACATGCACCCGTTCCGGAGACTGTTTGCAAGAATGTGCTCCTGACCAGCACAGACTAAATGGTACGTGTGAACCTTGTCCGGAAAATGCAGTCTGTGATGGAGAAGATTTTGAATGTACTTGTGATGGGGATAAGTGTTATACCGCGAATTCAGAAGGAACAGGATGTGTTATTGTTTGTACGGAAGGGGAAAACTATCCGAATCCAGAAGGTACAGAATGTATTCCTTGTCCCCTCCCAACGAAAACCATGTGTCCCGCTGGTAATGAAACAGAAGATGATAAAGATCCAACTACAAAATGTCGAAAGATTGAAAGAAAGAATTGTACAGGGGATAAGCCAATATGCGTGAATGGGACATGTGACTGCCCAGGGGCTGCTGAAGGACACTGTACGTGCGAAGACGGATCTTGGATTGCCAGTGACGGGTATTATACAGACACATTTTCAAATACATGTAACGCATGTGACGATAGGCCAGAACACACCAAATGTTTGCCTGGTGGTGGTTTGGGCTGTGAAGAAGGGTATTTAAAGAATGAAGAAGGGAACGATTGTCCAAATGAATGCCCCACCGATGAACCTTGTGTCAGTTGCCCAGATGACAAACCTAATTGGGATGGGGAAAAGTGTGTTTGTACAAATGATTCTTGTGAGGAAAATGAATCGTGCAATGCCACTACCGGCCAATGTGAAGAAAATTGTTCAGATTCCCACAGTTCACACAATGTTGTCCCTGGGAATCAAATTGGCTCGACCAACTGCTATTGTATTGTTGGATATCGGGTAGAAGGGGAAGAATGTATTTCGCTTTGTCCGTCAGGAACAGAGTATGCTACTGAAACGCCGAACGGTCGCGATGCAACAAGTACGACAGATTGTTATTGTCCAACGGCGACACCTTACTGGAATCCGGTGGAAGAAACTTGTGTTGAAAGCATCAATGAAGCTTGTCCAGCTAACAGTTCACGCACGGTTGTATCAGGGAATCAAATTGGCTCGACGAATTGCTATTGTGCGGCTGGCTATAAAGCGGAAGGAACAAGCTGTGTTTCTCTTTGTTCTGGTGGGGCAGAATATCATGCCACAGCACCATCAACGGGCGCTCAAGCAGAACCATCAGTGTGTTATTGCCCAGAATCCAAGCCCTACTGGGATCCGGTGGATGATGTTTGCCTTGTTTGCCCAGGCGGAGCAGAACGCGCGACAGCTGAAACAGCAAAAGGCGAAGAAACACCCACGGCAAATTGCTATTGCCCAACGGAAAAGCCCTATTGGGACGGTTTGGAACAGGTCTGTACAGACGAAGAACCTCTTGCTTGTCCTTTTGGCGAAAAGACCGTTGACGGCTGTTGTCCCATGGGGTACACTTATACAAAAGATGAAAAACTCCATTGCTGTGAACTACGTTCCAGTGATTGTGGAGATACTGCAGTATTGGATGTTGAAAACTGTCAATGCGTTCCTCTTACTTCTTGTGATTTATATGGGTGTTGTGCGACAGCGGGTGGTTTAGAGGTTACGGCCTGTTTTGGTGAATGTTGTGATATTGGGGCAGAATGTAGTACGAATAGAGATGAAACACAGGGGCCGACAGAAGGATGTTGTAAATTGGGTGAACACGTATTAAAATCAGCCAATAATACTCCCTATTGTTGTTCTGTGTGGATGGATTATGCTTCGGATAAGGAAGGATGCTGTAATGTGGGGGATAAAGGTGTTTATAAAGATCCAAGCTCTACAAATTTAACAACGACGATGTGCTGCTCTGCTGATTCTGAAGTAATAACTTATAATGGAAACAGTATCTGTTGCCCGAAAGGCACCAAGGGTTGGGTAACTACTGAATCTGGCATTAATCGCTGTTGCGCCAATCCACTCAATGGTTATTGTTGTGGGGAAGGGGTACAATACACGAATGGCGGTTGTTGTTCAACGAACACGCAGGGAGTTTTTGAAAATCCCAGTCATCAGTATGCGGGAACAAATAACACTAATGGTACCAATAAGAACAAGTGCTGTCCCGACACTTACGAGAAGGTAGAATACAGTGGTCATAATATCTGCTGTCCTGCAGGGAAGAAATACTGGGCACCGAAGGAGAGCTATAGCAACAGATGTTGTGCGACAGAACCTGTGAATGGTTATTGTTGTGGGGAAGGGGTACAATACACGAATGACGGTTGTTGTTCAACGAACACGCAGGGAGTTTTTGAAAGTCCCAGTCATCAGTATGCGGGAACAAATAACACTAATAGTACCAATAAGAATATGTGCTGTCCCGACACTTACGAGAAGGTAGAATACAGTGGTCATAATATCTGCTGTCCTGCAGGGAAGAAATATTGGGCAAGGTATGAGAACGGAAGCAACAGATGTTGTGCCGTTCCTGCCTCTAACGGCTATTGTTGTCAAGCTGGTGAAGTCTATGACACCGTTGGTAAACATTGCTGTCCAGCTGATAAACCCAAGTATGTCAAAGATGGTTCCGGAAAATATGTCTGTTGTGCCACAGGTAATATGGATTCCAAAGGTGTTTGCGCGGGCGATGGTGAAAAAATTGTTGAAGATTATTGTTCTGGGGACCGTGTCAGATGCGCTACAAATGATAAATTTTCCTGCGGTGTGAATTGCTGCAATGGTGATGCCAGCGGTTGTAAATTTAATGATGGTGATGGTTTATACCATTGCTGTACCGAAAATACAGGCTGCCCACTGCGGGATGAATAACCCCTCTTGCCTTTTGTCGGGTTTTTGGCTATAATATTCTCACTAATCAAAGGAGAAAATTATGGCGCCTATTATCAAAGCATCTACTGTTACAGGATTTCCTGAATATTTGCCCGCAGAACGTTTGTTGGAACAAAAAATGTTGGATACTGTTCGTCGGGTTTTTGAAAGCCATGGTTTTTGCTCCATTGAAACACCAATTGTTGAAAAATTGGATGTAATGCTGTCTAAAAGCGCTGATACTAATAAAGAAATGTATGTCTTGGGGCGACTCCAGGCCGATGGTCCTGAAGAAGCCAAAATGGGCCTTCGCTATGATCTGACGGTGCCTTTTGCGCGCTATGTTGCCACCCATGAAAATGATTTGACTTTCCCATTTAAGCGCTATCAAATTCAACCCTGTTGGCGTGGGGAACGCCCAAAACTCGGGCGCTATCGTCAATTCAAACAATGCGATATTGATATTGTGGCACGTGAAAAATTGGCGCCCGAATATGATGCTCTTATCCCATCCATTATGTGTGAAGCGTGGGAAGCAATTGGATTTAAGAATATTGAACTGCACATTTCCAATCGCAAGATTTTATCGGGCTTTGCTGTGGGGCTTGGTATTGAAAAAGTGGGCGAAACTCTGCGCGTGTTGGATAAGCTTGCTAAAATTGGGGAAGAGGGAGTTAAAGAAATGCTGACCGAACTTGGTCTTACAACCAAGCAAATTGATGCCTGCTTAAAAATGGCTATGATTGCGACCAAAGATCTCTCATTCGCGGATAAAGTGCGGGCTCTTGGCGTTCAAAATGAAGAGTTGGAATTGGGGCTTAATGAACTGACAGATTGCGTAAAACTCTTTCAAACACTTTCACAAACCTCATTTGTTGCAGATATGTCTTTAGTGCGTGGTTTTGACTATTATACGGGGGCCACTTACGAAGTCCAGTTGGCAGAGGGTGATTTCCATGAAGCCCTCGGCGGAGGCGGGCGTTATGATAATTTGGCCTCCACCATGACGAAAAGCCATTTGCCAGGCGTAGGCATGAGTATGGGGATTTCCCGTGCGATTGGTGTTGGTCTCAAATTGGGACTTTTAAAGGCCGATCAAAAAACCGCAACCCAAGTTTTGATTGTCAATGTGGATAAGGCAGATAAATCCAAGATGATTGAAACAGCGCGAGTTTTGCGTGAACGTGGGATAAATACCGAAATGTATTTGGATGGTGGAAAATTAGCCAAACAACTTAAATACGCGAACGATAAAGGCATTCCTTATGTGTGGTTTGATATTGATTCCACTGTACGTAATATGACGACCGGCGATCAAGTCCCCGCTGATGCTAAAACTTGGACACCCTAAAATCGGATGTCTTTATCTTTAAAATAAAGCAGTTGATTTTCCAAAAAATCTGAAAAGTTTTTTCTGGTTTTATAAAGCTGGATGATATGTTCTTGATAATGGGCTAATTGACGATATCCGATATTCCAAGTAACATCAAATTCTGTATTGATGATAGCACAGGCGGTCATTTCGGATACAGCCCAAACAATTTCATCCGAATAAATTTGTTTGGGATATTTTGCCCGAATCTTTTGAAAAGTCAGAGCCAGAATGGTTTCCCAAATAACAACCGCCTCCCATGCAATCTCCTTGTTCAAATATTGAAAGGCATTAATGGCAATATTTGTTCCTTCCCAATCTGAAATACCATCACATAAAACCTGTAATCGTACACGAAAAGGGGGAACATCTTGTTCCATCCACTTTGTCAGTTTTTCTTTTAATTTTTGACCATTTCTATTCCAAAAATCGGTATGAAAGCTAAGAGCCAACTCTAATTCTTTTTTCTTTTCTGTGTAAGATTTTTTAACAAACTCGATAAGTTCTTTTGGCACTTTTTCTTTGTCACATTTACGGGCAATTTCCAAAGGAATATGATATTGATTTGCACGTTCGACAATGCTACAGCCCCCACCATCAGCCAGCATGTCATTTAAAATATCTATTTCTTCTTTTTGATTAATATAAAATGAATACATAAGCGCCTCTCTTTACACGAAATTTACCCAAAAAGATAAAGAATGTCAATCAACTAATTCAAATAAAGTAATAAAATCTCTTGCATTTTTTTTATAAGTTTGCTATAATTCCACTCACTTGGGGTGTCGCCAAGTGGTAAGGCAACGGTTTTTGATACCGTCATTCGTTGGTTCGAATCCAGCCACCCCAACCATTAAAAAGTCCTTGTTTATCAATGACTTATTTTAATATCCAGATGGTATTTTGGGGGCGGCCCAACGAAGTTGGTTTGCTCGCGAACAATGTGAGCAGACGCCATAGGCACTTTAAGCATAAGTATAGAATGAATTTTAAAAAAATCACTCAAAGCGTCGATTTTTTCTTTAAATAAACGGATTATAGGCCCATTGCAATAAGGCCTGCCTTTGACGTGGACGACAATTAAAATCATATGGTAAACAGTTTTTTTCCACTTGTATTAAATGCCGACGAAACGCTTTCCATCGTTTAATTTGTATGGCATCTATCTCTGACAGGCGCCGTCCCATATAATACCGACAATACCATTGAAACCATCCTCTGGGATCAGGGCCTATGATCCAGCCATTCTCTCGCCATTCTGATAAGGTCATCCGCGATTTGACCTTAAAATAATTCATTTGAATATCTGCTTGGTTGGGGGACAGACGCGCCTTTATAAACCAGCTTTTGGGGAATTCTGTTTGACAATCTGTCATATAATGTCCTTCAAACACACCCAATTCCAGCATTTGCTTCGGCGTTAATTCCGGAATAAAATCTGGAGCAAAATTTTCGCCCGGACGTGCCTTATATTCATACTCATAACCTTGTTGCATTTTGTCATTTACAATCATGTCTTTTCCCCGGAAAGCCTATATAATTGCCATGAACAAAAAAAATACCCGATATCGACTAAAAGATATCGGGTAACGTCATAGGGCTGATAATTTTATTTAATCATGTATGCAAAAAGGGCATAACATGCTGATATACCGACAATGATATAAATAATCGGAACAAGTATCGGCATAAAGCCGAACAAAAATTCTACCAGATTAAACTTAAATGCTCCGACCAAACCCCAGTTGATACCGCCGATTAGGGCCAATAACAACGCTGTTCTTTTTAAAGCCATCATGTTTCCTCCTAAAATTAAAAGATGGTTTATGTTATCTACAAAGTCTTAACTTTGTGTAAAAAATATAATACCATTTGCCAATAATTCCAACTTGCGTTAGAAAAATAAATAAAAATATGAAAGGATAAAAATCATGTTAAAGAAACTTGCTCTTTTTATTGCCACATATTGCGGCTTGGGTTTATCCCCTAAAGCTCCGGGAACTGTCGGCTCGATAGGTACCATACCGCTTGCGTATGCGCTGGCCTATTTTTTTGGCTCATACGGTATTTTGATTGCGGCAATTATTGTTACGATCATCGGTATAATCGCAACCGATGCCGTCATCAGCGGACAAGAGGATAAAGACCCAGGTAAGGTAGTGATAGATGAGGTAGACGGACAGCTTCTGGCCTTTGTTTTGGTGGCCGATAATTTGTATCATAACACCGAATTATGGTGGATATATCTTGTCGGACTGGCGGCCTTTCGATTTTTTGATATTTGTAAAATGGGGCCGGTTAAATGGTTTGATTCCAAAATGAAAAACGCCTACGGAGTTATGATGGACGATGTCTGTGCCGGCCTGATGGCAAGCGTGATTGTCTGGATGGTATTCAAATATTTTGCCTAAGATTAAAGCGGAGTTTTGAAGCTCCGCTTTTTGATTTTCGTAATCTGCCTACAGCTTGGTCGTATATATCAGGTTAGTCATACCTTTAAGCCCGATCGGATATCCGGCGGTTATTACCAAATATTCGCCTTTTTTGCCGATTTTAGCTTCGCGAGCTGTGGCCTGAGCGGTTTCTTCAAGACCGGTAAAGTTACTGAAAACTTCCGGATTTACAAACGCTTTTACTCCCCACAACAAGCCAATTCTGCGAGCCACTATTTCATTGAGCGTAATGGCTAAAATAGGGCGACTCGGGCGTTCTCTGGCCATAGAAAGCGTAGTAAATCCGCTGGCAGTGTAGGTAACAACCGCTGCCATGTTCGGAATTACTTCCAACATTTCGCAGGCGGCATAAGTAATGGCATCGGCCATATCATCACAGT